>JAKFQP010000848.1:33196-72534 GCA_023375905.1 Nycticorax nycticorax
TCCCCCGACTCGCTCGGCGGTGAGACGAACCAAACCTCGCTGCTGCCGGCCTGCCTCTCAACAGGTTAATGATTGCATTAAGGCAAATGTCTGGAATTAACAGGAGTTGGTTGCTGGGCTCTGCCTCCGCCATCCGTCTGGTGCGTCGGCCGCCGGATCGACGTCGGCAAGGCCAACTCGGGAAGCTCCTCTGCGAGGCCAGGTAAAAGGAAGTGGTGCTGCAACCGCTGCGCCTCGCAGCCATCGCCCCGCGCCGCCGAGCTGCGTGGGGGCACCGCGCATGGCAGCCCGCAGCCCTCGGGAAACGGGGGTGGTCGCCCCGTGCCCCAAAAGAGGGGCAGCTGGGACAGACAGGCGTGAGGGAGGAGGAGGAGGAGGGTGCTGAGGCTGCCTGCAGGTGTAACGGGCCGTGCTGCGCAGCGAGGTGCTGAGGAGATGCCTCCGGCCAGCGCTGCTGCGATGCTCTGCGTGTCAGGTCTCCCGCTGTCTTGGCTTCTTCTGCTGGGGGTTTCCGTGGGTCGCGCTCCCGCGGCTGTAGCTGCACGGCGAGTGCCGGGAGCAGGACAGAGCGGGGCGCGGGCAGCCGCGGCGGCGCGGCGAAGCGCTGGCGTCCTGGGGGTGCTTCCTGGAAAGTCTGGCTGGGCGGCTGCACACGAGGCCTTTGAGCCAGCAGTGACCGCAGAGAGGGGCCCGGGTGCCGCTTGGACGGTGCCCTGCACCTTCTGCGTCCTCCTGAGAAGCGCTTGCCTATGTCGGGAGGCAGGCAAGAGGGTATTTTTGCTGTAAAGCTTTTCCTATAGCCTAATTCCTCTTGCCATCTCACTGACTGAGCCAGAAGAGGGTTGGCCTTCTTGGTGGGATATTACGCCTCTGGAAAACCTGGGGAGTCAGTTGTTTCGGAGGTGGGGGACAGCCCTGGAAGCCTCTGATGTGCTTCACTACAAGATGGCATAAATTCATAAAGGGGATCTGGTAACGAGATCCTGAGGGCCTGATGCAGATCGATGCTCGGGAGGTCCAAGTCGTCACTGGACGGCAGGTCAGCCTCCATGAATTGGGTGCAGGCATCATCCGTGCGTCGTGGCTGCCTGTGCCCGGAGCCAGTGCGATGTCCATCAGGCTTCCATAAAGGGTGTCCTGTGAAGCCAAAGCACTGTGAGGCCCTCAGGGACTCATCCGTGCTTTTAAACGGTGCTGATTCTCTGTGAGGTCCTTCTCACCTTCTTCCCCCCCCCCCAGATTTCATCTTCTGTCCTTCCTACAGCAAACACAAGTCTGGGGCTCACAGAAAAAGAAGTTAGGGCTTGGAGCTTGCAAAGTGCTGTGTAAATAGCAAATGTTAGTGCAAACTCAGCGTTTTCTGGCCCTCCTGGAGTTCCTGAGCGGGGGGACCGAATGCCCACATGCTGGTGGAGCTGGAGGTGCTACTTTATCCTTTTCCTATGGAAAAGTGCAATTCTCAGTGGCTGCGAGGAGACGAGCAGGGAGCCAGGCTGGCTGGGGGGAGCGCGCTCTGCAGGGCAGAGTCTGGAGCAGTCGCAATCTCCTCTGTCCAAAGGTTTTTGCATATCCAAGTGCAATCCAAGGTCAGCTTGCATGGAAGAGTTGAGCTGGTTTGTGGGCTATCAGCCAAGCCCATATTAATTAAGGGGGGAATGTCGGGAGTCCCCGGAGGTGTCCCGTGGGTCCGGCATCGCAGCCCCGAGGGGCTGGGGACTCGTCCCTGGGCTGCCCGCGGCACACCTTGGCTCTTCCTCATCCCCCTCGTAAGCAGAAATCTCTGGACTTTGATTAGCAGCAGGAGGAAGAGACAATTTATGAGGCCTGGTCTGACCGTGCTGGTATGGTTGAAGGCACTTGGGAATCTGCTTTCTGTGTGCTTCCCCCTGCCCACAAAAATAACCCCACAAAAAAGCAGTAAAATGCGAGGCGCCCACATAACCCTTGCATCAGGGCGAACGTGTTGTTTTAAAGCGCTCTCTTCCACTGAAGCGTACGACTTCCCTCTCAACAAAGCCCTGATACCCATCTCGGAGGCGCTGGTGATAAACGCCGAGGTCCTGACAACAGGTTGGCTTGTTTTCTGCCACCTCTACCTTTGCAGCTGCACCGCAGCTCTTGCACAACTCTTGCCTCTCAGGGCCCCGCTCCACTGCAGCTCTTCAGCTCAAAAATAGTATTTCCTCCTTTTCTGCATGAGATCTTTTATTTGTGCAGCCTCCACTTGTGGCACCTGCGTGAGTCACCCCTCTTCTACCGGACAAACCACACCGGGTTCAGCTCGCATCCTTTCGGTAACGGCTGCTCCATCCCCGCCCGTCCACCCCGAGCCGTGGTGAGGGGGCTCAGCCGGGGCAGAGGGCTGTGCCCTGCCCGCCCACGGCTCTCGGTGCTGCTTGCGCTCCCCACGCGGGGCTGGACGTGGTGGTGGCCGAGACCCGGGGCGGCACGGCTCCGAGGGTGCCGAGGGGCTCCCCTCGCCGAGGCTCCGCAGCCGGCTCCGCTGTGCGAGGCGGGGGGAGCTGCTGCCAGGTCAACGCAGCGCCAGCGCCCACCCACTCCCGCTGACTCAAAGCGGCCGCTGCTCCTGCGGGGTGACCGAGAGCGATGCTCGGGCTCCCCCGCGTCTCGGGCCCCCGGGGGACGCAAGCAAAGCCCACCAAAGCTGCCGTGCTCGCCGGTCTGGCTGCTCCCGGCCCCCGTGCTGTGGCAGGCTGGGCACGGCATCTCTCCCTGCTTCGGCAGCGGGGGCTCGTGCTGCGGCTGCCCCCGAGGTCGGTCCTGCAGCCCAGCTCTGCCCCTGCGGCGGCCGAGGTGGGCTCGGGGGCGACCTCCTGGCCCCCCCGGCTGGGGGGCAGCGCCGGGGAGGGTCCGTGCCCGCGGCAGACCTGGTGACACGGCCTGGCCCCGCGGCGATGGGTCATTGTTTTCCCTGCTGACTCGGCATCCTGGCTGCCCAGATTTTCTGCTGGAGTTGCAGATTGTTTTCCATTTCCTGGGAGCGTGCTCGGGCTCTCTCTAGCACCCGGTCTGCTTCGGGATTATTTTTCGTTGCGATTCCCAGGGGCCTGGTGTCTCACGTCAAATCCTTTGTGGCCACTTTGCCCTCTCTCAGCAGGCTGAGCCGTGGCACGGGGCTGCCCCAACGCTGCTGAGCTCCCTGGAGGGCAGCTGGGTGGGATGTGACCACCGCTGTGACAGGGGCAGTTTGGGGCCCAGGGCTGCCACTTGACTTCGGTCTGTGGCTGCCCCGGGACGTCCTGGTGGCCGTGGTGCTGCCCTGTGCCATGAGCAGTCTCTGAGCCGGGCCGGTGAGCGTTTGTCCGGCAGCGTGTGGTGACCGCGTCCCTCTGCAGCTCCCGGGTTCCCAAAGTCCTGCAGTTCCTTACTGAGCTATTTTGGACCTGCCCTGCACCCGGGGCGGCCCCTTCTTGTGACAGAGGCGTGCTGGGTGACAAAGTTTGTGTTTGGCAGCTTCCCCGCAGCGCGACCGCGTGGCAGTAGCAGTTTGACTTTGCTTTTTGTGTGTTGAGCCGGGGGCTGGGGGGGCCTGGGAGAGGCAGCGGGAGGTTTGGGCAGGCTGGGAGACGGGACCTGCGGGAGGCTCGGCTGGCGGCCGCGGGGCACGATGCGAAGCGGGGAGCTGGGCGAGGAGCGAAGCCCCAGCCCCTCTGCCGAGCGCCGTGTGGGCTCTCGCGCCTTCTGAGCTCCCTGGCCACGGTGGGGTTGGCAGCGCCCGGGGCTGGGGGGGGATGTGCGCCTCCGCGGGAGGAACACGTGTGCGGCAACGCCTCGTTTTTCAGCGAGGAGAAGCAGCTAATGTGCTCGTCCGGGTCAGCCCTGGCAGGTTGTTCCTTCCCTCTCCCTCCTGCGAGCGCGGGGGGGGGCTGAGCACCTGCGCTGGCGTCCCGGCGCGCGCGGGTTGGGATGGCTGTGGGTGCGGGAGCAGCGAGCTCCTTGGGGAGCCGGGGCTGCGGGAGCGGAGCACCCACCTCTCCCTGCCCGTCCCTCCCCTGCAGGGTGATGCCAGAAGGAGCCCGGCATGCCGTACCTGGATCGACAGAACCGTATCTGCGGGTTCCTGGACATTGAAGAAAATGAGACCTGTGGCAAGTTTCTGCGGAGGTATTTCATCCTGGACACCCAGGCCAACTGCCTCCTCTGGTACATGGACAACCCTCAGGTAGGCTCCGGCGCTGCTCCCGGCTTCCCGGCGCTGCTCCCGGCTTCCCGCTGGGCGCGTCCGTGGAAGTTGTTAGCGAGCCTTTAGCTGCGTCCTGGGCTCCCCCCTGGGCTGCCCTGGCGGGGGCGGCTCCTGCGGGTCCCCAAAGGAGGATGCTGTCTGCTGCATCGGTTGCCTGCCGGGGTCTCCCATGGCTGGGTGCGGCCACGACCAGGCTCCAACAGAGCAGCCCCCCCGTGAAATTCCGTGGTGTCCAGGACTGCCCCAGCAGCAGCTTCCACCGCCAGGAGCCACTGGTACCCTGGAGGAGCCTACAGAAACGCTGTGCCCGTGGGAGGCGTTACGTCTCCCTTGTGTCTTAGCGTAGAGACAATGAGAACAAGAAAGAGAAGAGGTCGTCCTAGAAATACTTGTCATCTTGGAGGTGGTGTCAGGCAGCAAAAGCCCTTGGGGCAGGAGCTGGGGGAGATGGAGCCTGTGCACGTTGTGCCCGATGTCTCCGGGAGCTCCCCCAGCGCTTGCAGTCAAGCTCAAAAGAGCAAAAGCCAAAGCTGAGCTCTAGGAAGACCCTCCTGGAACCCCCGGGGTGCTGGAGCGCTGCTTGTAGGCTGGGGAGGCTCCTGCCTTCCTGAAGAGCATCTGGCAGCGGGTTCTTCATCGCCGGGTTGAAAGGGGAAGGGGAAGCGGGCGGCCGCCCGCCGCGGCCTCCTGGCCGCCGTTCGCACAAAGCCCTGCTCTCCGGGCCGCGCGAGCTGGGACTCGGAGCCCGTCCTGCGCCCGAGGTGCCACCGCACGGGGCGGCGAGCGGGCCGGGCCGTTTGGAGCGGGGCCAGGGAGGGCACGGAGCTCGGGCGCAGCGCGGCGCGGCCGGTCCCAGCCGCTCGGAGGGTGCGGGGTGACCCAGGTGTGCAGAGAAGGGACGCGGGCGAGGCCGGCGGCGTGGCTCTTGCTTCTGCTGCCTGACCCCAGCGACGCTGACCGGCAGCCTGGCTCGCCGCCTCTGCATTCTCCCTGTCATTTAACTCCCATTGCTCATTAAATGTTTTGCAGAACCTGGCCATCGGTGCGGGTGCTGTCGGGTCTCTGCAGCTGACCTATATCTCCAAGGTAATGTCGGGGCGGGGCGGAGGGAAGATGAACGCTCCCTGTTGTCCCCTTATCCGCGCGGCTTTCCCGGGAGAGGCGATGGCTCGCCCTGGCAGCACCCGAAGCAAGGTCCTGGTCCTGCCCGAGCCCGTGCCATCCCCCCGGGACAGGGAGGGTCTGTGGGAACGGGGGGTGTCCCTGCAGCACGGCCGAGCCCTACGCTGGGACCGGTGTTCGCCTTCACCCGCGGGCCGGGCTGCGAGGTGGGGGTGTGGGAGGAAGAGGAACTGCTCTGCCATGAGGAAGGACGCGGGGTGGCCGGGGCTGAGTGGGGACAGGAGCAGGGTGTCAGCACGAGCTGGACGCGGAGCTGGCAGTCGGCTCGGTGTCGCTGCTCCGGCACCGGACCAAGGCAGGGTCTGTGCTCGTGCCATGGTGCCCCTCTCGCTTTGGCACTTGGTCCCCGTAACCGCGGCGCGGTGCCTCCCGCACCCTGTGGGATGGTGCTCACAGACCCAGTGAAGATGGGTGGGTAGTGGCAGTCCCGAGGTCCCTCTCACGACGGGTTTGGGGGCACCCGTAGCTCTGCCCTGTGCCTGGAGGGCAGCGCCCCGAAGGATGAGACCTTCGGGAAGCTCGGTCTCCTGTGCCTCTTCATGGCATTATCTGGCTTCCGCGGGGAGCCCGAAATAGTGCAATAAACGCCGGGCGGGTGACCGGCACGCGTGGAGCCGTGGCTGCGAGCACGGCCGCGGGAAGCAGAGCTGCCCCCGTCCCCTCCCCACGAGCTGCCCCTCGGCGGCTGCCGCTGCGGGGGGGAGCAGGGGCTCGTGGCTGCCGGGCCGGGCCCAGCTCCGCGCTGGAGCCGGATAAAGGACCGGACAGATCTCTCTGTTCCTGCTGAATCATGATTTATAAATTAAGCGCAGATGAAGCAACGCCGGGAGGTTGAGCCTTCCCCATTTCGGAGAGGGCCTCACTTATAAATTATATATGTTTTAGTCTAAATGAAAATTGCCGTAAGGACAGCGCCTGGTCACAAACTGCAGGGTTGGGTTGTGCCGGTGGCTGTGACTACCAGCTGTAAATACGCCAGAAAAATGGAGGTTTGCTTGAGAAAACATATTTAAAGCATTATAGCCTGGCTCCAAAGGAGGACGCCTGTCAGAATAAATACTCCGTGAATGCTGTGCCTGCAGCCCCAGGGAGCATTATTCTTGTGTAAATGGTCCCTACTTTTTAGGGAGAAACCACTGCTATTTTCCCTCGATTTTCTTAATTGCCGACAAGAGCGGCTGTGTTGGTCCGGCAGAAACTCGCATTTTCGAGGCCTCTGAAAGCTTCCCCTCCGTCGCTTCGCAGCGCGGCCAGCGCCGGCGGGGACAGCGGGCGATGAAAGCCCCGTCTCCGCGCTGCCCTTCCCCCGGCACCGCGCGCTCCTTGCTGCGCGTGGTCTGCGTTACAGCCCGAACGCCGCCGCGCTGCGGCTCCGGGCTCGCGCCGTCCCGGGGGGCAGGGGGTGCCGGGTCCCCACTGCCCATCAGCCCGGCTCCCGTGCGTGCACTGTTATCTTTCATTTTTTTTTCTTGAACTCGCTCTGTTTCAGGTTAGCATCGCCACGCCGAAGCAGAAGCCGAAAACTCCGTTCTGCTTTGGTGAGTGAGGGGCACCCCGGGCCCTGGCGGGGCTCTGCCGGGGGGGACACCCCGCTGTGGCTGAGGTCCCTCTCCCAGGAGCCCTCCCCGCTGCTGCCGGGCAGACCCGCGGGACCGGCCTGCAGCGTCCCTGCGGTCGGGGTGGGAAGGGGACGCTGCCCCGGCCCCACGCAGCCGCCCCTGGTGCCGTGACGCCCCGGGCGAGATGCACAGGCAGAGCTGGTGAGGGGGGCAGGACCCCGCGGGTCCCCTCTGTGCCGGTCCCCTGCACGGACCCCGGCTCTCGCTGTGCTCCTGAATCCTTTCCGTGTGTCCCGCCGTGCTGCACTACGTTGTGCAATGCAGGTTGCAGGTTTTTTTCCCTTTTTAATGCCAGCAAAAGCTTGTGTTCCTGTCGGTGCCCAATCCCCCCTCACCCCAGGCAGCCTCAGCCCGACCCAGGCTGCCTCGGTGCCTCGTGCGTGAGCCCTGAGCTCAGGTTTAAAGCAGCAGAAATGACAGCGCAAGCACCTCCTTGTCCCAGGGGATCGGTGCTGCCTTTGCAATGCTTCACTACGAGGGGTGCAGCCCAAGACAAGACCAGAGTGCTCGGTGCGTCCCCGCGCAGGGACGGGGCTGCTCCCGAGGAGCCCGGCGTGGCAGAGCCCGGGGCGCGAGGCTCGGGGGGGTTGCAGCGAGCTCTCGTGCCGTTGGAAGAATCTCCAGCTTTTTGGTGCAGAAATCCCCCAGGAGCTTCCTCCGAGCCCCCCGGCTGCCGGCCTGGAGGCGGCGCTCGCTGGGAGTCTGCGGGAGCGTGACCCCGAGGAGCTTCCCAGACCCCGCGGGGGGCTCGTGCCGATGCGCTGGATGAGAGATGAACCCCAAGTTCTGAGTGAAGGAGAAGTCCCAAGGGGCCCCCCCGCGCCCCATGCAAGGGGGTAACGTCAGCGCTAGGTTAAGTCCTAGTCTGGGCCATGATGCAGCCTTGGGTTAAGCCTGGCTTTAGCCCTGCCCTGCCTAAGCTCTGCTGTAAGGATCCAGCTGACCAAGCTGCCACGTCCCCGCTCCGTGCCCGAGCGCTTTTCCATCGGTAACGAGACCGATAGCTGCAAATCACCCTGGGACGGGGAGCTGGGCGATGCTGTCGTGCTGATTTATTGTTGGATTTGTTTTAATAACGCTGAGCGCTGGGTGGGGGTCCCTAACCCTTCCTTTCGTTCCCTTCTCCGACAGTCATCAACGCTTTGTCTCAGCGCTATTTCTTACAAGCCAGCGATCAGAAGGACCTGCAGGACTGGGTGGAGGCGCTGAACCGGGCCAGTAAGATCACGGTAGGTTGCGTTATCTCGTCTGGCGTTGCCGCCTCCCGCCTCGATGGGCCGCTCGATAAGCGCCTGGAAGAGCTGTGCTTTTCCTTCTTGCTCCGCTCTCCTCCTCCATCGCCTCCCCGGGCCCACCTGAGGAGCAGTGATGGTGGCGGCCGGGTTGTCCCCAAATTTGCCAGGCTTTCCGCTGGGTTAGCGCTGCGGCTGCGCGGGGGAAGGATGGGAGCGCGGCTCTCGGCTGGTGGCCGCGGTGTCTTCTCCTCCTGGAGCCCGCTCTGCTTCTGGCGCATCCCTTGTTTTGCTGCTGATCGAAGCAGTTGCAGCACGGGGCTGTAGCTCCCGAGCCCCCCTCGTTCCCAGGGGAGCGTGCCCTGCTCCCCCGACGGCCCCGCGAGAGCCGGGCTCTTGCACAGACACCCCGGCGCTGCGTGCGGTTCCGCCGGCGTGCGGGGCCGGGCTGGTTTGGAGCTGAGATCGAAGCGCTCCGAGCAGAGCAGGGATGCGCAGGCGATGCACGTGGGCTCGGCCACCGCCCTGTGCAAGGCCAGGGCTGCGCGGTGACCCCCCTCGGTGTCTGGCTTCGGACGGGAGACGTTCCCTCCACCATCCCCAGGGACCCTACTCATTGGGGGGGGATGGCGCTTGCACCCTGGGGAAAGTCCTGCGGGATCGGTCCCCACCCCCGCCTGCTCTGGGGACGTTCCCCTCCTGTCGGCTGGCACCGCCTCCTCGCTGCGGCTGGCAAAGGGCGTCTGGCGTGGGCTGTGATAATTTATTGACTCAATTTTTATTCTTCCTGGAATGCCGGGTCTTGTGGCGAGGCGCAGCGAATGCCCTGTGCGGCGGCGCGGGTTGCGCCTGGATCCGAAGGAGTTTGTCTGCCGTCTCCTCTGGTTTACGGCGGTGTCCGTACAACCGTAAATGAGCGGTCACTGACCCGGTACCTCGCCCGGTCTGTGCTCCCCGGACCCCAGAGCGCCCGGCACGAGGGACGAGGCGGTGCTCCCTCCCCGTGCAGCGGCGGTGGAAGCGCCGTCCGCACGCCGTGTTCGGTGCTCGGTTGGCAGCGCCCGTGCGCTGGGACGCCGGGGTTCGGGGTTCGCAGGACGGCTTCGTCCCGGACATGGGGGGATCCCTGCGGAAGGGTCGGGGGCGCTGTGGGCGTCCAAGTGCCTGGCATGAGCCAGCGGGGTTTTACTAGGTCGCGTGCCGATGCGTGGTGTTCGTAGTTTGTAAACTAAAGATAAGGAAAAGTCCTGGCAAGCAGTTGAGGATTGGGGCGTCAAATAACTTCTTTATGAGTTTTTTTGTTTAAAACCCCCGGAGCACTGTGTCGGAGCCCCTCTGGGAAACTCATCTGCAGGACCAGACCTGGCCTGCGTTTCCCTTTCTTACCTGCAAATACATTTAACGTGACAACCTCTGCGCCTGAAGCCACCAGGCTGCGCGGGCTCTGCTTTATAGCGTCTCTCCTACGGGCTCAGGTGATGTTGGCTGCAAAAACCCCACCTCCAGAGCCGGGCGGGAGTTGTAACCAGGGCCTGCCAACATCTATCGTGGACGTGGGTCCTGGTGCGCCGCCGGGGCAGCCTCCCCCAGGCCCCCGTCGCTGGTCTGCTGGGCTGGCTGAGCTGGGGGCCGCTGTGATGGTAGGGAGAGCCGCGTCTTCTGTTTCCGCAGTAAATGGCAGTGATTTTCATACCCTGATGCTGGCCAGCCCTTCCCGACTCCGGCTGTGTCCCAACCGGCTCATCCAGCCCTGCGGGGAGGAGCCCTCGCCTCTGCCCTGCGTGGGAAATCCCTCTCCCCACACTGCAGCTTCTTCCTTTGTGCCTGGGTTTCCTTGGGCCACCCCAAATTGCAGCGGCTTCATCGCCTTGGCGCGGGTGGAGAGGCACGGAGGGGCGTGGGGGGATGTTCTGGCTTTCGGTGGGGTTCGGGCTCTTGCCAGCCTCTGGCCTTTGAGAGGTCTCCCCGTCCCCTGGGCTCTGCGGGGCTCCCGGGCGTGGGGTGCTCACGCCAAGCGCGCACGTGCGCCCCACGCTCGGTGCGTGCCGCTGGCCGCAGCGGGATGGGAAGGATGGGGCCGGGGTTCCGGTGTTGCTCCTGGTGCGGAGATCCAGGTTCAGCTTCTGCTTCTCACGGAGGCTTCTCCCCTGCTCTTGGCAAATCGGTTCCTGTGTTTCCTCACCCCGCGTGCTGCCGCTGGGCGGCCGAAGGGCTGAGGCAACGGCGGGCGGGCGCGAACGTGCCGAGGGGCTCGGCTCCGCTCTGCGGGAGGAGGCTGGGGCTGGCAGCGGGCGCCGAGCGGCTCCTTCCCCCTTGCGCTGCTGCCTGCAGACGATGCAGCTCCTTCCCCCCGCCCCGCTGCCTGCGCACGCAACGCCTCTTGCATCTGCGTTGTGAAACCGTTTCCCCCATCCGGGCGGCCCGTGCCGGCTCCCCGGCCTCGTCGCTCGCCCGCGTTGCCGGGGCTGGCAGCGGTGGCGCGTGCCGGTGCCCGCGGGAGCCCACCATGGCCTGGCCCCTCGCTCTCACGGCAGCGGCGTTTCCCAAGCGGGAAGCGATGGCGCCCGAACGCGTCCCCTGCGCGGCGCGTGGCGTGCCTGCCCCGGGGCCCAGCCTGGCGCTGGAGAGCACCCGGGGCTCAGTGCGGGCAGCGTGGCCGCGGGGGGACTGGGACCTTGGCCTTGGCCCTTCTCTCCTGCCAGACGTCTCCTAACTGCGGGTTTGTGAGGTCTTGGCCACAGACCTCCGCCCCTCACGACTTAAGCCAGGTCTCAGCCTAAACACCAGCCCAGCCCAGCCCAGCCAGCAGCAGAGGCACGGCGCGGTTTGCACGGAGAGGACTGTGTGTCGCTCCCTGTGCGCTTCGGGGTGGAAGGCGGGAGGGTGGGCTGGAGTCGGAGACCCCGATTAACGGCATTAGAGAAGGGGAAGCACAGGCTCGGGAAGGAGAACTTGGAAACCCGCCTTTCTGCCCAGAGCCGGGCGCCGGCGGGAAGGAGCTGGGATGGGGAAGGGGAGGGAGTCGGTGCCGGGAGCCGGGGCACAGCCTCTGCCCGGGGATGCTGGTGCCAGCCCCTCTGCTGTGCCCCTGCGGACTGGGCGTGCGCAGCCTCGTTAGGCAGACCAAAGCTCGTCAGTAAGCCCAGCTGTAAGTAGAGCGGGGACAATTAAAGGAGCAAGTGTCCCACTAAGGCATCGGGCTGTAGAGGCGAGGGCAGGCTCATGCGAGGTGATGCTTAATTATTCACCGCCTCTCATCTCCCATCTTGGTGCCTCCTGCAAGCCGCCTGGGTGGGGCCCACACCCGCCTTAATTGGGGAGGCTTGTTCATTTATTATTTTTTAAAGGGACATTGCTGCATTTAGGCTGGGAGGACAGAGGCGATGGTGCCCGGTGCAGGCGTGGGGCTGCCCGGCGTGGCCGTGCCTGCGCCCTTCACCCCCTGTCTTTCTCCTGTAGGTGCCGAAGGGCGGCAGCGTCCCACCGGCCACCGAGATCGCAAAGCCTCCGGTGGTGCCCCAGGCCCAGGAGAGGAAGCCCCAGGTGGCCTACAAAACCGAGATCATCGGGGGGGTGGTGGTCCACACACCCATCTCCATCAACCAGGTGAAGTGGCAGGATCTGGGCACCGTCCCAAATCCCGGGGGTAAAATCCCTGCGACATCAGCACCCCGCTTTGGTGTCTCTGTGCCCTGTGTTTTAAGAGCAGCTCCGAATGGGGCTAAGCAGGGAAGGCGGCAGCTTCCTCCGTGCGTAGCTGGGCGAGGGCATTCCCACCACACCCCGCTTTGATGTTCCCACACCTCGCTGCCGGGGGCCCTTCGGTGCTCGAGCCGTGCTTTGAGGGGTCCCTGCCCCTTTGTGTCCCCTGGGCTTTGTGTCCGCTCCCGTCGTTGCCCTGCGCGCAGGGGTGCGCTGCCTTCCGCGCCCAGCGAGGCCGGGGGTGCTGGGTCTGCAAACCCCCGGTTGCAAACGCTGCTCGGACCCCTGCCGTAGGAAGGGAGAGCGCAGGGAAAGCGGGCGTCTGGGCGTTGTCATTCCTTTAGCTGTGCCCCCCCAGTCCTGAGCAGCGCGGTGGTGGGGAAGGACGGTAAATGCGCAGCAGCGCTGGGCTCTGCCGGTCCCTAACGCCATGGCGGAGCAGCAGAGCTTGCGGACGTGGGTCCCCCGGCGTGGTGCTGGGCTGGGGTGTGGGGTCCGGGGGTCCGGGGCAGGTCCAGCCATGGGGCTGGAGGCAGTTGCTGGTTTGGGCTGTTGGGGAGGCAGGTTTGCACTTTCATTTCTGGAAACCAGCCGGGTGCCTGCAAACCCTTCCCACTCTGGGTGTATAAATAGCTGCGCTCAGCACCCTGTGGCACCTCTCCTTTGTCTCGCCCTGAAGTGTGATGAGACGAGGGGGTGTGAGGAGGAGGAGGAGGAGGAGGCTATGAATCTGCTCGGCTTCCTGGCCATCCCGCACCGTCCTGGGTCCAAATCCCCCATCAGGTGCCCAGGGCAGAGGGACCCCGTGTTGCTGCCCCCATCAAAGCGGCCAAAGGGACGGACCCGTCCCAGCGGCGGGGGCTGGCACCGCTGCCGTGGCTCCGCACCCCCTTCCCTCGGCACGTGGCCCGGTGTGCCCGTGGCCGTCGGTGCCTCCCCACCTTTTGGGTGCTCGTCCAGCTCTGGGTCTCACTTCAGCTCTTATCAGTGGCAGCCCTAAAAATAGAGCAGGGAATTAGATCATTGCGGCGGTTTGTCCTGGCAGGCGCTTTTAACGCTTCCCTGGGCGCAGGGTGTGGGGGTGCGGGGGGTCGGGGCTGCTCCCGGGTTGGGCTGCAGCTCTCCCTTCCCGGTGCCACTGCCCCGTGGGGCGCTGCTGGACCCCGGGCCCCGTGCGTGGGGTGGGGAAGGGCAGGGAAGGCTGTGCCTCCCCCCAGCTCCCCGTGTGCCGTGCAGCCGCTGGCAAACACTGGCAGCAGCCAGCCCTGAGACTTTTCTGTTTTGTTTCAGTGAGCTCACGCTGCTCTTTCATCCCGACCCAGCCCTGGCCCAACTTCTTCCTTTCAGAGAGGGGCTTTTTTAGAGGTGGTGCATCAGCTGCTGGACTATTTTCCATGCTCTCGCTGCTTGCCCCGGGTGAGATGGCTTTTCCTCCGCTGCAGCTTCCTGGGCACGTCCGTGGTTTCCTGGCTCTGCCCCGGCCGGCCGGTGCTGCCCTGCAGCGGCTCTGGGACCGCAGCGGGGAGCCCCGTGTTCCAGCTGCACCCCCAGACCTGCCAGCAGCATCACCCTGGCTCCTGGGGGTAACGCTCCCTATTGCAGCAGCATCCCCATCTCTCTTCTCGGACGCGTGCGTCTGTAACGCTCGGCAGAGCTGGTGCAGCCCCGGCGAGGGGAGCGGGTGGTTTCCCCATCCCGGCCGTGCTGGAGCTCTGCTCCGGCGGTGCCAGGAGCCACTTTGGGGCCAGCCAAATGGCTGCTTGTCTCTGTCCTGGAGAAACCAAAGCAGCCTCTCGAAGGTGCTGGAAGGAGCAGCGCGGGCAGGTCGCTGGTTAACCACACCGGCACTCGCAGCAGCGTGGGTGCCATATAAGGCTGGGGCGGTGAGAGCCACCCTGGCTGCCATGGCAATTCTCAAACCTCAGCCCGGAGCTGGAGGAAGGGGTTGGAGGGACGGGGGAAGGAGATGAGCGCAGATGTTTCATCTCAGCCATCCTCTGCGCGGCCGAGGGGGAAGGGAGGGCGCTGCCGGGGGACGGGGCGCTGCCGGGGAGGGAGGGGTGATGCTGGCAGCAGGACAGGCTCCGGCCCTTGGGATGCACTGGGAGTGCTCGGGGTGAGCCAGGGGGTGGGTGCTGGATGCAGGGCCACGTGCACAGCCCCTCTGCGCCCATAGCAGCAAGCATGGCGCTTGGGGAGGGACAGCTCAGGGCCAGGGGAGGTGTGAGTTTTGTACCTGAATCCCAAGCGTCGCGGTTTCTTTTGGGAGAATTTGGCTACGGAAATGTGGAGCGGAGACGTTATGGCTTTCCTGGGCAGTTTGTTCCCATGATTTATTATCCCAATCTCCAGTTGGAAAGCATCCCTGCTTTCTAACCTGGGTTTGTCTGGCTCTGCCTTCCCGCTGGTGGTTTTTTTGTTCTGCCTCCCTCTGCCAGATGAAAGAGCTCCGGTACCTTGCGTTCCCCCCAGGGAGGTCCCTGCTGCAGCTGGGTCACCCCTCGCTGCTCGACAAGCCAGGCAGAGGAGGTCCTTTAACTCCCCTGTTGCAAGGGATTTTCTCCAGCCCTCAAATTGCTTCTGTGGCTTTTTCTGTAGCCTTTCCAGTTCCTTAATGTTGTTTTTAACGCGTGGGTGCCAGAAGAGTGGATGCTACCCAGGCAGCGGTCTGAAAAGCTGCAGGCAGTGAGATAAAGTGAGCTCTCTGCTCTGGTTCGTTCCCCTGCTCGTCTCCAGGCGTTGCAGTCAGCCCTCGGCACGAGCACTGCACTGGGGGTCGCTTGGGGTTGCCGTTCCCCCTGCTTTCGAGCAGGGAATTCCCCTCCCTGCTCTCTGTGCTCCCCCGTAACCCCCTGCTCTCTGGTTGCAGAATGGGGGGGACGGAGGGGAGGGCAGCGACCTGGCCACCCACCCGCTGCTGCGGCGCTCGCAGAGCTACATCCCCACCTCGGCCACCAAGCCGCCCGCTGGGCCCCCTGTCCTCAAGAGCGGCTACTGCGTGAAGCAGGGGAACGTGGTGAGTGCCGGGGGCAGCGGGGTGGCTCAGCCGGGAGGGTGGCATTGGGCTGGCTGCTCCCCCGGGGGTCGGGATGCCCTGGGGATGCTCAGGATGCTGGACCGCAAGAGCGTGGGGGGGAGCGCCAGAGCCCAGCGCCGAGCGGTTTCCTCCTCTCTTTTTCCAGAGAAAGAGCTGGAAGCGCCGATACTTCGTTCTGGATGAATTCTCCATCAGTTACTACAAGTGTGAGCAGGTGAGCAGCTCGCGCCGGGGGTCTGGGGCTGCTGCCCTCCCGTGCCGGCGTGGGGGCTCCGTGGGAGGCGCATCCCAGCGCTGCCAGCCCCGGGGGCCAGCCAAGCCCATCACCCTCCCCTCTCCTCTCCGCAGGACAAGGAGCCCTTGCGTTCGATTCTCCTGAAGGACGTTTGCAAGACCCACGAGTGCCTGGTCAAGTCTGGGTAATGCTCCTCTCCGTGTTTCCCTGGGCTGCAGCTCCTGCCGAGGCCCCAGGCTGTGCCGGGGCCGGAGCAGCTCCGGCTGCTGGTGGGGAGCAGCTCCCCGAGGAGCTGAACCGGAGGAGGGCAGGAAGGAAACTCGGCTCCCTCCTCCGGGGAGCCCAGAGGGCCCCGAACAGCGGCCAGGCTGAGCTGCGCTGCCGCTCGCTTTGCTTTTACAGCCCTGCAACCCAAACGTCACCTCTTTCTTTGGCTTTTAAAAAAATTTCTTCCCCTTCAGCTCCATGAGCAGGCCGGGGGGACGGGGCTGGATGCAGGATATTTATTGTCCGTCCTCTGTTCTTCCCGTGCCGATAGCCATCTCAGCTGGGCAGGCGCGCTCCTGCAGCTCTCTTCTCCCCATAGATTGAGGCGTACGGGGCCCTGCACAGTGAACGGCGTCGTTCGACAGAAGAACAGAGGTGTTCATAAAGCTGCCAAAAGCCCCGTGTAGGCATTTTCCTTGAACGTGCGCAGGTGGCTGCACCGTGTCTTGGGAACAATTTATTGCAGCCAGGCTGATAAAATCCAAGTAACTCGAAGACTTGCAGTGGAAAACGAACTAAGAAAACAAACCCCTTTAGCTAAAGTAAAAGTATATTTTATGAATACAGCTTTGAATTTTTATTCTTAATAAGTAATAGAAAATTCACATTTACAATGAGCTGCGAGATGGATTTCGGCTCTGGGGAGGGGCGGGGGTTTGCCTGCGGGCGGCAGAAGCTGGAGGGTGTTTGCAGCCCAAGGTCTCTGGGGAGCTGGAGCCTTCTCAGAGTCCCCAGGAGATCCCGGGTTTGCCTTCACTACGTTCTTTCCCAGCACACTCTAGGGATGAGGATAAATACGGAACTGTATTTTAACATCCACGGTGACTTCTGGGTAGTGACCATCTCCTCCTTGCTGTTTCTAGTGACCTCCTGATGCGGGACAACCTCTTTGAAATCGTGACGAGCTCCAGAACCTTCTACATCCAGGTGAGGCAGCCGAGGCAGGTTTGCTTTTCCACGCAGTAAGTTTGGCTCTCGACAGCTCATGCAAGCCGCGCTCCTGCACGCAGGCTGTGCCCCCGCGGCCAGCAAACACAACCAGATGGGTTTGTGACAGCCTCGCCCGGCGCTGGGGCACGGGCGCGAGGGAGAACTGCCAGCGGTTTCACTTCTCCCCTGGGGCTTATTTATAATAGCGGCTGTTTGTGCGAGCAGGAAAAAGCAGAGACACGAGCACAGGGCGATCCGACCCGATGGGCATCCCGAGTGCCTGGGGCTGCGGCTGCATCGCCCCTCTCCTGCAGCTCCGGCCGGCCCTTCGCTGCCCTGAGCCAGCAGGGTGCCCAGGTGGCCAAGAGGGCCAACGGCATCCTGGCTTGGATCAGGGGTGGGGTGGCCAGCAGGAGCAGGGCAGGGACCGTGCCCCTGTGCTGGGCACTGGGGGGGCCGCCCCTCGACTGCTGGGGTCAGGGTTGGGCCCCTCCCTCCCTCCCCGAAGGACCTGGGGGGGCTGGAGCGTGTCCAGAGAAGGGCAGGGGAGCTGGGGAGGGGTCTGGAGCCCCAGGCTGCTGGGGAGCGGCTGGGGGAGCTGGGGGGGTTCAGCCTGGAGCAGAGGGGGCTGAGGGGAGCCCTCATCGCTCCCTACAACTGCCTGAGGGAGGCTGTAGCGAGGTGGGGGTCGGCCTCTTCTCCCTGGGAACAGGCGATGGGATGAGGGGAATGGTCTGAAGTTGCACCAGGGCAGGGTTAGGTTGGACATTAGGAAAAACTTCATCCCCAAAAGGGCTGTCAGGCTCTGGAAGGGGCTGCCCAGGGAGGTGGTCGAGTCCCCAGCCCTGGGGGGATTTAAAAGAAGGGGAGATGAGGTGCTGAGGGACAGGGTTTGGGGGTGGGATGGCAGGGGTAGGGGAACGGTTGGACTCGATGATCTTAAAGGGCTTTGCCAACCAAAGCAATTCCATGATTCCCCCCATTGCTGGCTGAGCTGGGCAGGGGGAGGCAGCAGATGGGGGACGCTGTGCACGGTGCTGTTGGCATTTGCAGCACCCCTGGGCATTTGCCAGTCCCTGAAGAGCAGCCAGCGTGCCGTGCCGTGCCGTGCCGTGCCATGCCATGCCATGGGTGCGTGTCCCCACGCGCACGGGCAAAACCCCAGGCCCCGCTGCCCAGAGATGCAGCCCCCGAGCCTCTGCCGGTGCAGGGGCAGGGTTGGTAACACCCCGGCAATTTTTTTTGCCCCTTAAAAATGCTTTATCCATTTCTGATATAAAAATGCTGCGATGTGGAGAGTGGCTCCCCTTCTGCGGGGGGAGGTGGGGTGGAGCGGTGATTTTTAAGCAAGCATAAATTGGTAGCAAATATACTGGGAGCCGTGGTAGCCCGTCCCTCTGCGTGTCCACGCTTCCCTGCAGCGGGGATCACCTCTGGCCGCACCAGAGCCTTGCGGGGGCAAAGCCTGATTCGGGCTGGTGTGTTTTGCAGGCAGACAGCCCCGAGGACATGCACAGCTGGATCCGAGTAATCACAGGGGCAGTCCAGGCCCTGAAAACCCGCCCAAGGGTAGGTCACGTCCCTTCTGCTTCGCGTTTAGCGTCAAATGAAGATCGTGCCAATGCACAAGATATTTGTTTAGCAGCTCGTGTACGCGCTCGGTTAGCCCGTTTCCAGGATGAGATCCCTGCCCTCTCTGGGTTGGTTTGCCAGTCACTGGAAAAGTTTCCTCGAAAAAGATTGAAAAGTGAGATTCAGTCATCGAACTGGACCCGCGTGAACCTGGCTCTGCTCCAAGGCACGAGCGAGAGCCTGGCTGGTGGCAAAGGGCCATTTCATTCAGACTTCCACTTTGCTTAGGGCTTTTTTCCCTTTCTGCAGAGCCTGTAAAGGGCCGGTCCTGCTCCCCAGGGCTTTGCAAATTGCTCACAGCAGTTGCACACGCAAAAAGCCAACCCCAGCCAGAGCTCACCCTGCGCCTGTCCTTGCAGGAAATGTCCTTCATGAGATCCGGCTCCATGGTCAAGCCCGGGGGCTCGGCCGCCCCCTCCCACCAGAGGCAGGCGGCGGAGGAGAGGAGAGCGCTGTGCAAAGCCCCCTCCACCTCCTCCTGGCAGCCCTGGACGCCGGTGCCGCAGGCGGAGGGGAAGCAGGCGATGCCGGAGGAGACGCCGGCGCTGCTGAGAGACTCGATGTTCCTGCCGGCCTTCTCGGAGCGTGACGCCGGAGCCGCGCCGGGCAAGCGCTTGCGGCACAAGTCGGAGCCGCAGCATCTCAAGGAGAAGCCGTTCGCCTTCGACCTGGACGATGAAAGCATCCGGACCTCCGATGTCTGACCGGGCGCCGAGCCACCCCCCGGCTCTGTGCGCCGCCTCCCCGGCTGCCGGGGGTCCCCACGGGGCAGTTTGGGGGGCCCGGTCTCCACGCGTCCGCTCAGCGCCTCGGAGCGAGCTCACCCCGTCATCTCGGCAGGGGTGAGGTGCCCCTTCCCTCCACCACCGCTCTTCCCTGCGATACAGGATCCGGCTGGACCCGCGTCCCGGCGCCCCGCTCTGCCGGGGAGCGGGGTCCCTCCCTGCTCCTGCCTGGGCTTTCGGGGGGCTCCGTGCTTCAGAAGCCGCCTCTGGGCAGGGCAACCTGCAGGCCCCTGGTGCTGTGCAGGGTGGGAGGCGCGGGTCCCCAGCACGGCCAGGCGCAGGGGCACCCTCCTCTGCAACCACATAAATTCCCCCAAAAGCCAAGCCTGGAGGAAGCGGCAGGAGGTCTCGGAGGCGTGAAGGGGAGCGTGGCCTTTCTTGTGTTTGGAAAAACACTTTTTTTTTCCCCTTTCGTGCTGCTCAGCCTTCCCCGGGCAGCCCGAGCAGAGCCAGGGAGATGCCAGCCCGCAGCTGCCTGCGCAAGGGACGCGCTGCAACTTTGGATGACTTTTTCCCTAAGGAGATCAGCTCTGCCTGACGAGTGATGTATCAACAAATCTGTTGGCTTTTAATGATGTCTTTTTATACCCGTGGCCACCGTTAAAGCCTGGCGCTGGCAGGCTCCCTGCTCAACCCCTCCGAAAGGCTTTCTCGGTACCTTCGGAGCGAGCGCCTGGGCAGGCAGCCGGTGCAGCGCTGGCTCCCGGGGACGGGAGGGTTCTCAGGTACGGTGTCGGTTTTGCACTGCCTACATCTGGGCACCAGAAAGCCGTGCACGGGTGGTGAAGTGCTTTCAGCAACAAGCAATGAAAGCTGAGCGTGTAAGTGAAACTGGGAAGACTGGTCCAACCCACTCGCCCGCTGCCTGCCTTCAAATGAAAATGAGCAGAAGTTTTTAGAGCAACGTGAACGCGTCATTTCCATAACCAAACCAGCTCCTGTAGGAGGTGTGATAAATAGCATGTAGAAAATTCAGGTATTCCCCAGGCCGCGAGATCGTCCGATATCGTCACCCCGAGATGCCTGTGTAATCCTCCGTGCCGAGTGAGGACCCCCCCCTCCGTCCTTGCTCGCTGTCAGCGCTGGGGTTGTGTTGGTGTGACTTTGTGAGAGCTGCATCGAGCCCATCCAGGCGTAGGTGCTGCTTTGCCCTCCGTTTGAGGGCTCTCGTTCAGGCCTGGCTTACCCAGACCCGAGGTGTGGCAGTGAGGAGCGTTGGCTGGGGCCGTGTCCGTGCACCAGGGAACGCAGCACGTGTTTGGGTAGGAAAGCTTTGCTCCAGAATGGCATTAAGCTGAAACGAGCCAAGTGCAGGCGTCCCTTGTGCTAAGGTGCTGCAGCGCCCGTGCACGCCCCGCGGGAGGAGGCAGCAGCTCTGGGTGAGGCTGCAGGCGGTGCCCGGGGCCAGGGGCTGCTGACGGGCACGTGGGGGCTTTTAAATGCGCTTGCCTTGGCCCCGCTGCAGTGCCATGTCCCGTGTCGGACGCGGGCACACTCCTTGCCACCTCAGATATACGCCAGCTAATAAATCCGGGTGGCCGGCGCGGGAATCGCGTTGCGAGCTCAGCACGCGGAGTGGTCTGGATAACAAGGGTTCCCTTCGCTGTGGACTGGTTACCTGGTTGGGGTTTTTTTTTTTCTTTCTTTTTTTTTGTGTCATGACATGCTCTCTGCTCTGCAAAATCAGCCCAAGGTGCTCCCCAGGAGCCAAAACCTGGCTTGCCCCTGCCCTTCCCAGGTCCCCAGCTGTTTGGCAGCTGTGCTTCAGCCTAGCTCAGGCTCAGCCTGGGATCCAGCGGAGCTTTACCAGTTGAGCTCTGAGGCGCTGATTAGCCCGGTGGAGCTTAAGGTTAAAATTTTGCATCTCCCTGCATCAGTCCCCTCCTGTGCTGGAGGGGCTGCTCCTCAGCCCTGTTCTGCCGGAGCCCGGGGCGGGCGCAGCTGCAGGTGCCTTGGTGCAGCCTTGGGGGGGTGACGGGGCCCCCCAAATTCAGGGTAAGAGTGGCTCAAAGCCGGGTTGTGTGGAGATCCTGGAGAGCACCAAGACTGAAAACGAGTGAGAGTCAATGCAAACGGTACTGGGGAGTGTTAATATTTGTTATTTAATTGTAGAAACCGAGACCATGCTGTTCCTTTTCCTCCTTTTTGCTTTATTTGCACTAGTGTTTGAAATCTTTTATTTTTTTTTTAGGCTGCCTTGCTGTTTGGCTGGTAACGTGGTGTTTCAAACATGTTTTAATAGTTTGGTAAGCCTATCAGTCATCGTGTCACGGCACTTGGCGATAGCGCTCTGACCTCATTTCTGGAAAACATCAAATGCGGAGGGGTGATGGTTACTGTGTGCAAGGCTTCGAAACCATGGAGCGCCAAGGGGTTTTGTTGCTTGGTAATTGCAACGTTTCCTCGGGCCTGGGATGGTAAAGCAGAAGCTTGTTGCACAATTAGGGTTAATTATCCAGGAGGACAAACCACCAGTGGCTCCAGCGCTCTTGCAACATTCCTGTTGCTCGTTCCCACCCTCCCTGCGTCCCCAGGACAGCATCAAGGCTGAATGTGAGACTGCAGCGAGCGCGTTCGGAGCTGAGCCGGGCTCCAGCCCCATCCATGATGCAGGTGGTGTGGCAGGGAGGAATTTCTCTCCCGTCCCCAAGGACCAGGCAGATGCAGCCAGACCTTAATGGAGCTTTGCAGCATTGTTTTAAAGCAAACCGGTGTCCCGTCACCCCTGCGTTTGCCTCCCGGCTCTCCTGCGTAGGGATGAACGCAGCCCCCCCCGCCCCGTAGCTGCTCCCTTTTGAAAATGAAGCGTGTGCTGTGGGTTTCCCCGCTTTCCTAGGGATGTGCGTGCAGGTTCAAGGAATCTCGTGCGGAAAGAGTGGTGTGAGAGATGGGTTTGCCCTTTTCTGTGAAAACTTCCACGTGGTTTCAGGCGTTCCTGCAAGTGCTGGCTGTGGATTTCAAGTGCTCTTAGGGCCGGGGTGCCTCGCGTGGGCGATGCTCCGTGGCTCCCGTGGTGTCGGTTACCGCCTGTAAATGCTGGCTGCAGGAGCTGGAACGCCCTTTTTTCCCCTGTGTTTTTAAATAAAGAAGGAAATCCCAGTTGCTTTTCCAGGCTGTCTGTTTGCATTGTGTGCTTTGGGTAATGGTTGCTGGGGATTGAACACCGTCCCCGCCGGGGTGGGGGGACAGGGCGCAGCAGCTGAGGGGACCACGGGGGCTTTGAAAAAGTTTTTGATCTTGTCACTGCTAGAAAAGGAGGGGACGGAGCCTTACGGGGCGAGAAGCACCCCATGCTCACAGGGCGTGTGTTTGGTAAGGAACACGACAGATTGGAGCAGAAACCATCCGTCTCCAGGCGATGTGCAACCTCCTGGCCCAAGGTGCAAGTTTAATTTTATTGCTGATGGCGTTAAGGCTGTTGCTCATCTTGAGCCCTTCCGTGGCCAAGTACGGCCCAGTAAAACTCTTGGTTTAAACGCTTTGTTACTCTTTTTTCCCCTCTTGCTTTCAGTGTCACATTTTCCAGTGAGAATTGGCTGAGCACACTTCTTGTGGCCGTCTGTGAAGGGGCACAGGCGCTGCTGCCCGGGGCGCAGGTCAGTTCTGGGCACGAGAGGGGGCGGGCACGTGGTGGTGGCAGGGAAATCACAACTGTCTTTGCCTTTCCGAACACGCGGGCAGGAGGAGGCTGTCAGACCAACACCCCGGTGTTCCTCAGCGTGGTCCGCGACAGCCTCGTACACAGAAGGAATGCGAGGTCCTGCTGTTAGCTGGCAGCTGCTGGGCTGAGGACAGGGGGGGGGATGTTAATGATGATGGGTTTTTGCATGTGGGATTTTTTTTTTTGTTCCCTTCTGGCTCGCTGCATAATTTTTTCCCCACCGTGGGCTTTTCAGCTGCGTTGTTCCACTGGTCCAAAGAACGTGGTAGTTTCATGATGAAGCCTCCCCCCACCCCAGTGCCCCGAGACCTATTCGAAGCTGCCAAGTTCAGATTACGTGTGACCTAAATGGGATATAAACCCCGCTCCCCGGAGAGGAGGAGTTGTTGCAATAAACCACAAACCAAAACTGGAGCAGGGAGAATTCCCAGCCAAACTGAACCCCGTTGCAGCTCCGCTGGAGGCAGAAGTAGCGCAGGCAGAAATTTGCTAAATGGAACAGGCTGGAGGGTCCTCGGTTTGCAGAACCGCGTGAGAGCAGAGCGCGTACGCTTGCTGTATTTTACGTCAAATGACACCAGACTTTTGCATCTATGGCCTTTTGTGACTGCTTCTGGCTGTGGCTTACTGCAGCTTCCTTTTCCCATTTTTATTCAGCTCTGTAAGTTTTCAGACTGCATCTGGTGGGGCTTCCTCTTTTGGGTGCGTGGTTGCTTGAAGCTCCCACTCATTTCGGTACCGCGTGTACCCTGTGATGTGGGCTGGAGCTGGAGGGGTGACCAGCACATGGACGGGCAGACGGGAGCTACCCCTTGGCAGCTCCAGTCCCTTCCCAGCTCTCCCACAGCTCCTATCTGTTTCCTGCAGCTCGGGCTGGAAAGGAGCCCCCTGTCACTAACGAGGCAAGGCTGCTGTTTAACAGTTTTGTAAACTACACATGGCTGACACTGAATGGTCACGGGTTTTAAAGAATACCCTGTCCTGCAGCAGGGAAAGGGAATGCAACCTGCTGCCACGGCAGCGCGACAGGAACGTGCTTTGAAGAGGACCCTTATTTACTAGGAAGGGCAGGGGACAGGGGGAGAAACACGTCATTTTAAAATAACACATGTACTCCTTCAGAGCGGTTGCAGCATCCTACAGATGATGTTTCTAGAATATGAGCGTGGTAGGGAGCGTTACATCAATGGACACAAGTGCTGCTTTTGAGAGACCTGAATCATAACTTTATTTGCTGCACCGTGGCTTTCCCTGCCTGCAGGAGAGTGGGAAGTGACGTTCTCCAAAGGGTGCAGTTCCCACTAAAGCTAACCCAGCTCCCCCTGACGCCAGTCAACACCTTTTTAAACAAATAATGTAGAATTAGAACGCATCACTTTGCCACAGTGTCTCTATAACTTTCTGTTAGTTTACTCAACCATA
The DNA here is from genome assembly GCA_023375905.1 of Nycticorax nycticorax. Taxonomy (NCBI): domain Eukaryota; kingdom Metazoa; phylum Chordata; class Aves; order Pelecaniformes; family Ardeidae; genus Nycticorax; species Nycticorax nycticorax. The sequence goes on from JAKFQP010000848.1 coordinate 57,105, forward strand.
AAGGTTTGCAAAGTCTGGTAACGCAGAACCACACGCTAGCGGCCAGCATCTCAGGGTGGCCACATGTGCTCTAATACTGAAAGTACACGGAGTCAGCTCCTTCCAGACTTTATTAAGATTTGTTTGACCACCTGTGTTTGCAAGGTCTGACTTCTTAAACTGTTACCGCTGGAAGGCAGGGGTGGGGAGTCCAGATTATTTTAAACAAGCAAAATATATACCAAACAATTTTGTGCCCAAAGTCTGCAGAGAGGAATCAACAAGAATTGTTCTGCACACCAAGCTGCAGCTTTGTGAAGCCATGTCTGTGCAGGGCAGAAGCCTGTTCTGATGCTGCGGATCAAGCGGAGGAGTCCGTCCCCAGTCCTGCAGACGCTGCTAGCTTCTTTTGGGGTCAGCTCTCGGGAGCAGCCTTTGCTCCCCTCAATACACGGTGCACCAGTTGCTGCCATCGCTGGGCATCAGCCCGCCGGTGATGAGGAGGATCAGATCGACAAACCACCAGATCCCCAGTCCTCCAAGGGTCAGCAGTTTCCCCACGGCAGTCCCGGTATGGCCCAGGCAGAATCGATCCACTCCAAAGCAACCCAGGAAAAACGAGTAGAGCAGAGTGGTAATGAAATAGTGTCCAGTGTACCTGCAAGGGAAGCGTTCGGCGGTGCCTCAGGGGGGTGGGGGGGCCGCCCCCGCACCCCCGGGCGAGCCCTCCCCGCCGGCCTCGCCCCGTTGCTTGCGGCGGGGCTCCCTCCCGCGGGGGCCGGGAGAGGTGCAGGGGCCGGGGGAGCGGCGAGGAGCGGCGAGGGGCCCTCCCGCCCGCGGAGAACGCGTCCTACTTGACGCAGGGCCGGCTGCCCCGCAGGAAGCTCCGCGGCTCGGCGCACTCGATGCCGTCCAGCGCTCGGCACTGCACCCGGGTGCGGTCCACCTCGCCGTAGGCCTGTCCGCCGAACTGCAGGCAGCGCCGGCGCCCTCAGTCGCGGGCAGGGCCCCGGGGGCCACCGGCGGCCGAGCCCGGCCGAGCCGCCCCCCTTCCCCCTTCCCGCCCGCCCCTCACCTTCACGCAGCCGTGGCCCAGCTCCTGCTGCGCCGTGGCGTTCCCGCCGTGGTCCACCGGCTCCTCGCACTCCACGAACTCCTCAGGGCTGCGGGGAAGGCGGGAGCGGTGAGGGAGGGCCCGGCGGCCGCTCCCCCCGGCCCGGCCCGCCCCGCCCGGCGCTCACAGGTAGGTGCAGAGGACGAGCGGCGCCCGCGGGTCGGTGTAGGCCCAGGCGGCGGCGGGCGGCCCCGGCCCGGGCGCCTCGGGCTCGGTGCCGTTGTGGGGCGGGTCGCGGGAGGCGCCCTGCAGCAGCAGCAGGTTGCCGAGCAGCAGCGCGGCCTGCCCGCACAGCAGCGCGTAGCCCACCGGCCCGCCGCGCCGCGGCGCCATGGCGGCGGCCGCTGCTGCTGCTAGGAAACGCCGCGCCCGCCCCGGCGCCCGGGCCGCGCCGCCGCCAGCCAATGGGCGCCCGCCGTCTCGCCGCGGGGGGCGGGGAACGCGCGCCCGCAGCCAGTCAGAGCGAAGGCGGAAGGAGCTGCAGAGGCGGAGAGGGGCTGCGACTCGGCGAGGCGGAAGTGCGCACTACGCGAGGAGGCGATTGGCTGCCAGGGAGGCCTGCCAGCCTATGGGCGAAGGCGGGGGCGGGGCATCGGCGCTGGGCGCGTCCCCTCCTGCCCCAGGCCTCGCCCCCAGGCCGCGCCCCGCGGTGAGGGGCGGCCGCGCTCCGGGGCGCTCCCCGCGCGGGGCTCCGGCAGAGACGGGGCTCAGGAGGCGCTGCCCCGCTCGGCGTGAGTTGCTGGCGCGCGGTGGGAGCCGTCCGGCGCCGTGAGCCCGCCGCGCGGGAGGGAGCGGCCCGCTGCCGCGGAGCGAGAGGCCTCGCTGCCTCCGGCCGCCCCCCGCCGCCCAGGCCCTCGCCCCGCCCCGCCCCGGTCGGAGGCCCCGTGGTGCCCGTCCCGGTGCTCGGGGACCCTTCCCCACAGGTGGGCGCCCCCCGCACCCCACTCCACGGGGGGGGCGCCTCTGCGGGGCCGCCTGCCGTGACCCCCGGGGGAGGCCTCGCCCCGGCTCCGCTCCCGCCCGCCAGGGCGAGCCCGTCCGCCTGGGCTGGGCGGCGGCGGGGAGAGGCGGCCGGGGCGTGCGGGGGGCAGCGGCCCGGCGCCCCGAGGAGCCCTGCGGGTGCGGAGAGCCCCGGCGCTCCCGGTGGGCTTCGGCGGCCCGCAGCGTCAGGCTGGAAGCTCCCCCCGTGTGCCTGGGGCCGGGTAACGCCGCCTGCCCGAGGGAACCGTGGCTTTGCCTCGTTCGCTGCCGGTTAATGGCTGTCGTTGGGCGGGAGCTGTGCAGCGCTAGGGCTGGAGCCAGATGTCCTGACCTGCAGCAGGGATCCGTCTGTCGGTCGGACGTGATGGCCAGCCGTCCCGCTGAGCCCTTCTTTAACGATTAAGAGGCTTCCAAGTGGCTTTAGAAGTAGCTTAACGATTGTGCAACATGTGGGCTGGGTGGCAGCGGATTTCGTGTGCAGCACTAAGGCAGGCAGGGGAAAGATCACATCAAGTGTCTGTTTTACTCGGGTTTTACACCATTCTGTCAGTGTAAAGCACCTTTGAATTGGGTGTAAATGAATCTCGTGCTTTAGGGCCTGATGTTTCAGACTTTCCCAGGTTAATTGCTGGGGGAGAGGCTGTGTCCAAAGGGGCCGGGAATGCTGTTGGAGGCAAGCAGTGGCAGCAAGGAAATACCAGCCGGGGCAGCAGCAGGTCATGGTCAGAGGGAGCTGTACAGCCACGTGCTGCTTAGAGGGGGCTTAGGGCCAGGAGGGCTGAAACTGTGTCTCTGTTCCCTTGAGCTCTCAAAGTCTGACTCTGGAAGTCTTTTGGAAATAAATGGGACTTGGCCCCTTGAGCAAACTTCCCATTAATAGGAAAACAGGGAAGGGATTTCAAGAGTTGTCTAGACCGTCTCCCTGCCCAGAGGAGGAGCGAGTCCTGCTTGGATAGTCAAGTAGCAGAATTTTTCTATCCTAACTGCCCTACCCCTCATGCAAAGTGATTGGCACTGGGACACCCCCTTGCCTGGTCTTGGCCCTTCCTGTTATGCTCAGAGAGCTGTAGAGGTCTACCTCTGCGTGCCTTCTGCGTGAGACTTGGTGATTAACTGAAGAGAATGTGCACTGAGCTGTATAAAGTAGAGGGTTAGAGGCTGGCATCCTGCTATTGCCCCTCTACATCTGGACAAGCAGCTGCCTGTTTCCATCTGTTTTCTTCTGCCTCATTTTCTTCTCCCTCATTTAATCGCCCCCACAGTGTCTTGAGGTCATTAGATGGGAAATGCCAAGCGCAGTTTGAGACAGGTACGTGGCATTCATTAACTCCAGCTGGAAGCCAGGCAAAACATGTAATTTGATAAGAATGTGTTTGGGAAAGAGCCATTACCAGGATTCGTAGGTGCCCATCAGCCAGCAATCGCTGGTGTGGTGTTAACGAGTGTGCTTCCTAAGCCAGCTGGACTGTTGCTGGTGATGTCAGTGAAGTCCTGACTGCATCCAAAATCCTTAATCTGTCTTATTTACAGTACTTATAAGCAAACACCATGCACGTGGTATGTGGAGAGGATGTGGGGGCCAGCAGGCTCGAGGTGGGGAGAACGTGCCACGTCTGATTTTGCTGTTGAAAGCTGCTGTGACACATTTAGCCAGCTCAGTTGGTGTCCTTACACCCTTCAGTCTGGCAAAGGTGCGTGTTCAGCATTCACTAGAAAAGGGAGTGTAACGGCCAGCCCCATCACAGGAGGATTTCTGAGACATTTCTTTTCCTGATGATTCTACAGCTTTGTTACAAAGAACTGTGAAAATAACCGACAAACAGCAGATGTCGTTTGGGGAATTCATTCCATATCCTACCCACCCGGCGATATCTGTCGTCCAGCTCCCCGAGTGTCAGTGAGCTTCACTAGTATCCACACGTACAAGATATGCGGGGCTGTACTGCCGCTCGTGTTGTACATCAGCCGTGCTCCCTTTGGAAACCAGTCTCAAAGTCTTCTGAAGCCTCCAAAGGGGATTGGCAGTGACAAAGCGCAACGGAGGAAATGCCTCTTCGCGTGGGCGTTACATCTCTGGCCTTGCCCCCTCCGCTGCTTTCCTTAGGAAATGGGGCTGCTGTCTTGTGGGCCCCCTGTCAACCCCAGGCGAGAGGGCTGTCTCTCTGCTCTGCCAAAGGATGGTGGAATGCTTTTCCTTGAAAACCACCACATTCCCTTCCCTTCCCCAGGCATTGAGTAAGGTCCTTTTCAACACCTACCACACCAGCTTTGTTACCACGCTGGATACTGCTTTGCCTTTGGTGTAAATAGTTGGGTTTGCATCTTTTTGGCTCACCAGCCGCATCAGCGAGTGATTTCAGCTGGACTGGCTGCTGTACTGCATGGCTTGCTCTTGTATTCCCACCGTCCTGTGGAAATGAGATGTCCAGCACACACAGTTCGTTTCTGTTTGTGTATGTTTTTTCTTGGTAAGTTCACTTCTTTGAGATATTTCCTGTTTCTGCCTTTATGCCCATTTAAGAGAGCATTGCTCCTCTTCAAGCCTTTGAAAGAATCAAACCACCTCATTTCAGTACCAAGTGATCTCTAAGGTTCTTGTCTGCGGTGGGTTTTCCCACTTTGCCTTATTTTAGTCATAAAGTCCACGCTGAAGACAAGTAACGGCCTGAGGCTCAGTGCTGGCCTTTGAGGTTTCACTTGTGACTTAAGACATTGCAGAGCTCCAGGATTTACTGGTTTTACCTGGTTCTCCTCCAAGAGCATCCTCCACCGTGTCTGAGCGATGCTCTGCTGATGTGGGCATTTCAGGTGTGTTTCAACTGGTTGGTCGGATGGGCGGCTCTCCAGGTTTTTTGTTTCCAAAGTTGGCAGGTTTGTGTTTGACCCGAAATGTGTCTTCAGAAGCTGTCCTAGCTTTCTGGCCTCATTTTTGGTTCGTTTCTGGAGCTTTGAGGTGTGTTGTCTTCAATTCCTTGTGTTGCAAGGCTGCGGTAGCGAGTGACAGGAGAAGTCCAGGGAGATGGATGTAGCTTTTGCTCAATACAGACCTGGGAATTTCATGCCTCTCAGGCAGGAACCGTGGGATGATTCGTGTTTGTGTGTTATTTGTACAGTGCAGTGGTAGCTGCATTTGATCCATGATATTATCATAATCCATGGGAAGCTCCTGTACCTTGGGTAATGCCCAGCTTACCAGCACAGGGTATTACCAGACTCAAAAGCTGTGTGCAGCTTCCGTAAGGGCTGAAGATACATAACCTCTGTGTTCTTTCTAACATCAGGTGGGAATAAAATCCTCTGTCTCACCTTCCAGTATTACACAGTTCAGTGTGCTGCCTTCCTGCGTAGCTGTATGGCTTGGTCTGCTAGGATACATAAAAGTGGCTTCATAAAGTCAAGCTGTCACCTCCTTCCAGCAGGAACAGGAGGTGTTCTGGTTGCTGGAGGCTGCGAGGGGGGAAACCTGAGTTGCAGGTTGGCTTGATACAGCTCCTGCAAAAACGGATGCAGAGTTTTGGAATGGGAAGGGCCGGGTGACTCTTTCCTCTTTAATTGTTCGCTGGAGCGACGGCGGTATAAACCCTTTATAAAGTCTGCCAGGAACTCGTTGTTAAGGAGAGAGGGAAGGCTTGCGCCAATTGCTCAGCCCGTTACGTGTTTATTAATGGCATCTTCTGCATTATGCGCATTCGAAGGCAATTTATAAAACCTCGTAGATGTCGGTCAGACCCCTGTGAGTGAGAATTTGGGTGTGTACGGGTGTTTCTGGCGACAACCCTCACAGGGCACTTGTGTCTTGTCTGTTGTTTCTGCTGGTGAGCTGCGCGCGGCCTTTGGCGTGGGCCTGGCTCGGCGTCTATGGTGAGGTATTCCGCTGTGCCTGTTCTGATCCAGAACAGCGACCTGCTAGGGAACCGAACATGGAGGCTCAAAAAACCCTGTGAAGTGCCACACTTGGAAAACCAGGAAAGGTTATTGATATCTGAGAAGCTGTCAGTAAAACTGGGTGGTATTTGTCTAGGCTCTCGTACGCTGCTTATCGCATGAGGGTGCTTCCCCATCGCCCGTTCAGTAACGTGGCTGGTGTGTCACGTTTGTGCCTCCTTCTCCCGGGGGAAGACGCCGTGCTCCCTGGAGTCCCCGGGGGAGGGTGTGTAATGGGCTGATGGGGGCTGGCCGGAGGCAGGTCAGAGCACCACAAACGCCGCTCGGAGCGGAGGGCAGCGATGCCCGTGACGGTGTTTTCATTCTGGGGAGTTTTTCTCTTAACTCACCTGTACCCTGTGGCAGCAGAACACTAATGTGAAAGTTGTGTTTCCATGTGCTTCAGATTTAGAATAGAATAGAATCGCTTTGGTTGGAAAAGCCCTTTAAGATCATGGAGTCCAACTGTTCCCCTACCCCTGCCATCCCACCCCCAAACCCTGGCCCTCAGCACCTCATCTGCCCTTCTTTTAAATCCCCCCAGGGATGGGGACTCGACCACCTCCCTGGGCAGCCCCCTCCAGAGCCTGACAGCCCTTTGGGGAAGAAGTTTTTCCTAATGTCCAACCTAACCCTGCCCTGAATTTGCATTTGCAATGCAGTTTTTTGGAAGGGAGGGCCAGCAGTCACCGTGCCTGTGGTCTCCATTCCCCTCAGCAAGCTGCTTCTCGGGGACCCGCTCGCTCTTGGGACTTAGTTGGTTTTTCCCCCAAGAAAGTGTTAGAAGCGTGAACGCTGGGCTTCTCCCAGCCCGTGCCAGGCGGGGGGGGGCGGGGTCCGGGTGTCTCTCCTGGCGCGGCCGGGCTCTCCCTGGAGCTCGGGGCTGCTCCGTGCGGCCGCAGCCGGCCCCGGCCCAGCCCCCGGCCCGCGGGTGCAAGGCCTCGGGCAGGCGCCGGGCCCGCTGCCCTTCCCGGGCGCCGCTGCCGGCTCGTTGCTGTCCCAGCCCCGAGGGGCCGGGGCTGCCGCCGTCGGTGTCAGCCGGGGGGGGGCGGGCCCCACCGGGCGCTCGGCGCCGGGGCCGCCCCGTGTCCGCGGTGCTGCCGGCGGGCGGAGCGGCCCCGCCCGGGGGCGGCGCGGCGCAGGCCCCGGCCCGGCTCCATAAGGCCGCGGGCCGCCGGCCGGACCCAGCGCCCCAGCCGGGAGGGGCGATGCGGACGCGGAGCGCCATGGCCTGGGCCCGGGCGGCGCGGAGCTGCCTCTGCCTCCTGCTGCTGGCCGCGCCCGGGCAGCCGGGCCGCGCGGGTGAGTGCGCCGGGGCCTGGGGCCTGGGCCTGGGCCTGCGCCGGCCGCCGTCCCCGTCCCCCCCCCTCTGCTCCCTCCGGGCGGGCGGGCCCGGGCCGGCCGGCCGCCTCCGGCCCCCCTTCCCTCCCGGGGCAGCGCGGCCGGGCCCTTCTGCGAGCGCCCGGCCCGCTCCCCACCACTGCCGGGGCCCAGCCTGGCCCTGGCGCCAGCCGAGGGGGTCTGGCTGCCCCCTTCCCCTCCTCGGGGCTGCCGGGCCCCGTCTGGCTCCGAGGGCTGGCAGGTGGGGTGGGAGACACCCCCCCCGCTTCCCTTCGCCGGGGCAGGGGGTCCTGTCCCGCTGTCCCCGTCTGCCCCCGGTGCGTGGGGCTCCGAGTGCCGGGGGTTCTCCCGTAGCCCTGGGGGTGTGCGGTCACGGCGCAGGGGTCGCAGGTGGCTGAAGGACGGCGCAGAAGGAGGGTGCTGCGGGTGGCCACGCGACCTGCGCCCTGCCCAGGGCGGCCTCTGCCAAACCGCTCCTGGTAAATGTTGTGCGTGGTCAGGGAGGCTGCGGAGGGGCCGAGAGGACAGCGGGGCCTTTGTCTTAACCCTGAAAGGCGAGGAGGCAATCCCGGCTGTGAGCTGGCCGGGTCCCCGTACACCTGCTCGGGTCTGCGGGCGTGCGGGAGCGCTGTCCCTGTGCCCCCCTGTGCCCTCCAGCCCCCCTGTGCCCTCCAGCCCCCTGTGCCGGGCCAGGCACTCTGCTCCCTAGATGCTCTTCCAGGCTCTTACCAGGCAGGCAGGCGGCAATCCGTGTATAGGAAAGCCTGTAAAACCTGCGGTGGGGTGGGCAGCCTGTTTGCGCGTCTCCCAGAAGTTTGTGTGAGCAGATCCTGGGTACAACCGTGTAACTTCCTTGCCCAGGGGATGTGGTATTTCTGTGTCGAGGTGACAGAACACCCGCACCGTTTCCACGGCATTTCAAGGGACGCATGCAGGGACCTGTGTCTTTCCCCTCTCTGTTTGGGTGGCCTTGGCCATCAAGGAGCCAGGGCACTGCCTGTGCTGGCACAGCTGGGCATGGGGCAGGACCCCGGCCGGCTGCTCTCTCCCGGAGGCTGCGTCCTGGGGCAAGAACTCGGGCTCAGGACAGTGCCATCACTAACGGCAGTGAAGGGACACTGTGCTCTCGTTATGGGCTTTTAATGAGTTGACTTTTAATGAGTTGTGCTGTCTTTATGGGCTGTTCATGAATTGAAACTGTTCTGTTTATGGGCTTTTATGATGCTGATTCTGGTGCTAGATACACACCATAGGCAGAAATGTCTCCTCTGTCATTGTTTTCCTCCTCCTGAAGGGATATATGCATTGTGTTAAACTTCTGTGTTTATCATTAATGCATAGTTTAATTGTCAGGGCTTCCTAATTGAGGAATCTTCTCTAAAACTAACATTGATGCTTCATGCTGAGAAGCAGTGCTCTTGTGGTGGGTATCTCTCCCTGAGGGATTCTCTGCTGTGAGTCTCTTGCCTCTCGCTTGGCATGCTGTTACTGGCAGCCGTGAGCGGTGTGCTAGACAGAATCCGGGCTTCGAAAAGTGGCTGCTGGCTGGTGGTGGAGGTAGCACGGCGTGTCGGAAACTGCCTTGCCAGAGCAGCGAGGAGCAAAGTATAAAACGACGCATCTCCTGGGTATTGGATGCTTCTGCTTCCAGTGGGCTGCTCGGGGCTCAAGGAGTAATGTTTTAGCTCCCACCTGAGGGTGGGTGGAAGCGCCGGTCCCTGAGGTACCGATGCTGGATGGCAGTGTTTCTCTCTGCCTTCTGAAGCCTCTGTCTCAGCTAATAGTGCCAAATCCGTGCTGAAAGATAATGGACCTTCCTTGCCTCCGGTCTGAGCATGAGGGAGAGGGGAGAAGCGAGTCGTCTGCTTCAGTTCATCCAGGCACTTCCAGCTTTTGGGTTGGAATGTATGTGCTTTGGACACTCCCCGATAAATAGGGGTATGAGGCAGAAATGGGGTGTTACCGGAAACTACTAATTGACAATTCCTGAATGAACATAATCATACAGAGGTGTGTAGCCTTAAGGGGGGGTTGTATAGTGTCGATTTTCCTCTCCTGTTTGTGTCCGTGGGAGGCCTCGGCGTTTGGCTGTGTAAATTCATAAAGGAACCATCTGGCATTGCCATAGGCAGGGACTGTGGGTTTTGCTGCTCAGTCTCTTCCCTGATACTTGGTGTCACACGCATACCAGGATGTTCGAGCCATGCTTTACCAGTTTTTAAAGGAATTCTTAAAGTATCTAAGTGCTTTGGTTTGAATTTTCTGGGGAGATGTTTAAGATAATTCCTTTGTTCAGCTCGTGAAAAAACACAGCACTGCCTCACCCATATTTCAACAAATCTGGGACAATCATTCAGCAGAGTAGAGAGGGGTTTTGTGGTTATTTCCTCTGTGTGAAGAATAAAAAGAAGAAAGAAATCTCAGGGTAGCTAGTGTTGCCTCTCGTAGTGCTTTGTTTTCATAAAAAGGAAGTTTGAAACACGACTTTGTAGTTTTTGCATGTCTCAATCCTTCTCATTTCTCGAGCTAAAATAAAAAAAAAAAAAGTTTATTTGTTCAACTCTACCGAGTTCTGTGATTGAATTTGTACTGCGTGGTTTCCTTTGGTGGCCAAATGTAAAGACAGCGACATCTCCAAAGAGAAGTGTTCCCATGAACCTCCCCTGTGAGCTGACATCTACAGCGCTGAAGAGACGTGGAGGAAGTGAGTGGGCTCTGTGGGCGAGGAGCTCTTCTCCATGGGCAAGGCTGCCACGGACGGAAGGGCAGAGACCCCAGGGCCACTGACCCAGGAAGAAGGGTGTCCCGGTGAGATTAATCGTCTTGCACCAGAGGATAGTGTGGCATTGCTCTGTTTCTCCTCGTAGGAAGGTTCCAAGGTGGAGGGGTTGTTGTGACAGTACCAGAGAAGAGCAGCAATAGTCCTTTTTGTGGAACAAGAGTAGCTGTTGTCTTGCAGACAAATTAGCGTGGCTTTAGAAAGGGCAGAAGGAATGGTAAGAGTCTAGACAGGAAACACTTACAGCATAGGTCAGGATTTCAGCAGGAGGGAGGTGAGAATTTTCTAGGCAATATTGCTGTAGAAGAGCTCGATATCCTCATTAATGTCCAACACCACTGGTAAAATACTAAGAGAAATTACATTAACCGTTCTTGCCAGCTTTAATGTTAAAGAAATATTCCAGGTGAGCAATAAATCAAGTAGATGGTTTTGCTTCTCTTGCCGTGATAGTTGGTCATCTTTTCGTACCTTCTAAAAAGGCACCGTGACACAAGGAGACCCACTCGGTCTGAAAGTCCTAGAGCAAGGGAGGGAGGAGACGGAAAGACCCAACGAGGAGGAGCAGCCTACAGAAGAACAGCTGGCCAGATGTTCCTGGGTGCTCTGGAGATGGAGCACCACTGAAGCACTCTTCAGCCTTTGAGGTACGGGAGGAACTGAAACTGCTGTTCCTAGTTCTGGCAGATCTGTTAGCTTGCTGTTTTGTGTAAATCTCTAAATATATTTGGATTGGACTTGGATAATATTTAGGCAGTGAAAGTGAAGGAGGTTTTTGCTTCTAGTGATCCAAAGAGTAAATCTTGCTACAGCTGTCAGCTTCGCAGAAAGGTCAACTGCACCTAAAAACACTTTTCCTAGTATGTAATGGGTTGAAGAAATGCACCGAAGAAGTATCGGTGGCTACAGGTCATTCTGGAGGGACACCTGTAAGCCAGTTCACAGAAGTTTCTCCTCAAACAGATACCACTTGGCAAAGTCCTTTATGATTTTGAAAACGGGTTACAGAGAATGCATATTGAGTTTGCAGCTGGTCCCCTTCCAGTCGGATAGGATTCGGGCTCCTTAAAAAATGATTGGCCTGATAACGTGGGCACGTAAGAGAAATACCTGGCAGAAAGATGGGTCTTTGAAAGGACAGGCGCAAAGTCTTCTGCTGAGGTGGAAATGATTGCACAGGTACGAGAGGGTGAAGAATGGGGTGCGTGTTGGCAGGAAAGGAGATGGGCGAACAAATGACTCGGATGTGCTGTCTGTTACGGAAGAAAGATTAACCTGTGGGGATACGTAAATGCACAAAGTACACGAACCTTGATACTTGTGAGGCCTCACTGGACTGTTGGGTCCTGTTCCGGATCCTTTTTCAGGATGGGTACAGTCCAGCTGGAGAGCAGAGCCTCCTATGAATGGTCAGAGGCCTAAGAAATAGGGCCCACAAGGAAATATGGATATTGGCCTTTCCTTAGTTGAAGGGAAGGAGCGGCGAGTGTGACAGCACACTTTGAAAATAAAAAAATTTGCAGCCAGACAGCAGGGGAGTAAACTGTCCCCCTCCTCTGGGGATTAGAGCTGCCACTTGACACACAGCGAGGGAAATCTGCTGGACATCAGGGATGCTTCTGGAGGTGCTTTGTGTGGAGCTGATCCCACCCTGGGGCCCGAGGATGGACGAGGTGGCCGTGTAAAGCGCCTGGCCCTTCGAGCGAGCAGTCTGCTGCCTGAGTGTCGAATGACTGGTGCGGCTGACCTCACCTATTAATTGCAATCGATTATAGCAATGGTTACCTTAACGAGTTTGTACACTTAGTGCTTTGGCATTACGTGCATCTTTTGCCTCGGCCACGTGCAGCTAACAGAAGATTAAAACTCCTTGCTGCTAGCTGATGCTCTGGGGTCAATACGGCTTTGGCCAAGCCCTTAGGTTGAGCATAAAATGGCTGAAAGCAGCCAGCGTGGCTGCAGGCGCAGGGTAAATCTGAAGGGGGCCTTAGCAATGCCTTACTTCTCTGCCGTGCTGATTTTGGTTTTTTTCTCTGGCTCAGTAGGGAACTTTCCACTCTTGCTCACGGATTCAGCAAATGGCAGTAGGTGAATATAAATAAGTGGTCATACTGGGTGTCCTCTGAGTTTCACTCACAGGCAGCTGTGAAGAAAAATTGGGTAGCATCAGAGGAATTCCAGTGGTTTGCCTATTGTGCAGAATGCCGGTACAGTATTTGCCTGTGATGCTGAAAGCAGTGGGGGATCCGATGGGGTGGTCAGAGCAGAAATCGAGCCCCGCAGCCATGGCTGGCCAGCCCAGCGCTCTGCTGGCCCCTGCCATGCTGCCGGTGGGATGGCTTTGAGCCTTGTCTCTGTGAATCCACTCCTCCTCCTCGGTGTGGGAAGGGTGGCTTTCTGCACGTTCCATGTGAGCGTCTGTCTGCAGCCTGAGCTGGTCATGTGCTGATGAGCTTGGTTTTATGAAATTGGTTTGGTTTGTGGTGTAACAGGCTACAGTCTAAGCTTTCCTATTTCTTCTTTTTTTTTCCTTGCATTGAAGAGTGTATCTTTGACCTCACTTCAGTAGGCTTGGGAAAGAGTTACAGTAAAAGAAGGGTGGTGATTGGGGTGAGCTGTTTCGTGTGGGTGGAGGTAGCTGCGTGCTGTATTTCTGCGACTGAGCCAACGGTCTGCAGGCATGCCAAGGTCTGAGAGACAGGAGACGTGGCCTGACTTTTGCTGAATACAGATCTTACCTGCTGGGGAGCGGATGCCCTAGCAGCTTACCTCAGCGTCTGGAGAGCCCTAACGGCCGTGACACGTTTCGATGGCTTTCAAGCTCCCGCATGCTATGGAACGTGCACGAAATTCCTACTGTGGATTTGGGGCGGGGAGGGGAAGGTGATTCACGTCTTCCTCGTTGCCTCCGATGCTTGCTGATTAGAGGCAGTCTTTAATGAGACAAGATAAACACAGTGGATGCAGTTGTTTTTTTCTCCTTGGAAATACAATCTCAACTGGTGTCGCACCCAAGAATGAAGGATAAGAAGCACAACTCGGGCGGCAGCCTTGGCCAGTGGCAGGAAGCACCTGGGTACAAGAAGTCCTGCAAGCTGCTGAAAAATTTATTGCAAACTACTGTGCTTAAAAACCATACTTAGATTGCAGTGAAGTTTCTCAAAAGAGGGTGGAGAAAAAGTTGTAAAAAATAGCATATCTTAGGAAAACAAAATATAAATATCTTCAAGCATCTTGCGTGGAAAACAGCCGAGGGGGTTTGGTTTTTGCTGTAACTTCTGCCTTTCCTTAATTGCTATGAATTAAACCACCTCTACTTGGTACTGAAGGTATGGATGAATTCTCATGCACCGTAACCATCTTCACTGGAGGGCAGCACCTTAGTACCGATGTGGTTGTGGGAGCGCATCTGATAACGCCTTCACAGCATGCCGGAGCCTGGCGTTCGTCTGGACTGCTGCGGTAGCTGCAAACCACCTTGTCCTTGCTAGAATTTAGTCTTGTGCTAATTAGGTCGGGCTGAGTACGTCTTTCTTCCCTGGGTGCGATACTGTCTGATCGTGTCGGTCGCTAGAAGGAGCCGTGGGTGCTAGGTGGGATTTGAGGTGGCCGGTGGGCTATTGGATTGAGGACAGACCTTTCAAGATCTGCGTTTCTCGGAAGGCAAAAGGCCTGTGCCCCAGTAGCAGCCTTTGTAGGAGGAAGCTTCAGGGGCAGGGTTGTCTCCTGCGGGTTCTCATTTCTGCTTCGTTGGGCTCGTCCCTTTCACTGGGTTTTTGATTAACTGCTCTGCCCTCTTTGAGGGTTGCTAGCGATGCGTGAAATGTTGCGTGGGGCAGCCAGCACAGAAATAGGTTCTTTCTAAAAAGTGGAAATACCTGCCCTAACGGGTGCTTTTGTTCTGGGGGTGCCAGCGAAGGGGTGCGCTGCGCTGTCAGCCCCTGCAGAGCCGTCTTGGCCCGGTGAGAATCCCCCCGAGCAAACTCTTGTCTCTTCTGTAGGTCAGCGGGCTTGTCAGCTTGATCTGTACTGAAACATGGGGGAGAGGAAGGATGGTTTTGCCAGAAAGGGAGGGAGAACTGAAAGTTAAAGGGGAGGCTGTTTGTATTGGGTTCAAACTTTTAACATGAAGGCTGCTTTTCTCTTTTTAGTGCCACTAGAAAGCAAGGTGGTGCCTTCCTACCCTTGTATTTTAGCTTGTTGTAATAGGAAGCACTTTGTTAATGGAGACAAACGTGCCCTCCGCCTCTCATGGATTTTGCCCGCAATGAAGGGGAAGAACAAGGCATTGTACCTGAAACCAACTCCCAGACTGGCGGTAGTGAAGGGAGGGGAGGAGAGCGGAAAGCGGGGGAAGAACTGTCCGAGTATTTGGGGAGTTGGAAAGGGAACTGCTTTAGCACTGTTTCTCTGCGAGGAAGCCTCTCGGAGTTGCACTCTTCCCAGAAATCCCTCCCAGTTTCGCTCGCTGCACGTGGTGATTCACTCCTTTGTCTCCTGCTTCCAAGCTGCTTTGGGGAGCTGTGCCGCGGAGAGGAGCCGTGCCCTGCTCTTTCTGTAGCACGTGGCCTAAGAGCGTCTCCAAGGTTCTGTCCAAATGTCACAGTGCCACATCCCCCGCTAATAAAGGCGGCAGTGGGGAAGTGACAAGTGCGGAGCAGCGACGTGCGAGAGGTCGGGACCGGATACCAGCAAAATGCATGGCTGGAGATGACAAATGTAGAGAAGCGATTTGCCAGAGTCTGTACTTTCAGTGGTTCATCCCAGGGAAGGAAGCAGCCCTTCCCGCCCCTGTTTTTGGGCCAGGGAGGTATCGGCACTGTACTTTCTGTAGCCTGTGAACAGAAGGGCTGTTTTCAGGAAGTTTATTGCTGCTTTTTTTATACCTTTTTCCAACAACCACTGTAATTAATGGGACTTCTGCTGCGGTATGTCTACTGTTACCTCTCGAGAAACAGCACAGCCCTGCCTATGCTTGTGTGACAGAAATGCTGTGGAGTTGTGGAGTGAGTTTTGGTGGGCTCAAAGTGGCTGGTTTTTAAATGACTGCGGCATCTTGGTCCCACTCAGAGAGTTTTTGGAGGATCTCCGAGACTAAACGTCCCCTCGCTGCCCCCCAGATGTGTGGCGATTATTTCTGGAGATAAATGGTGACAAGGAGGATAGCTGTTCCCTTCCCCCCTTACCTTTGGGTCGGGACGCTCAGGCTCCTCCGATGAGCTCACTGATTCCATTGCCATGAGCTAGTAAAACTGATGCTCTTAATCCCGCCTGCAATCCCGGGCGACCAACCTCCTGCTTCCCCAGGGAGC
>JAKFQP010000848.1:73690-89758 GCA_023375905.1 Nycticorax nycticorax
GCTAATTAGGTCGGGCTGAGTACGTCTTTCTTCCCTGGGTGCGATACTGTCTGATCGTGTCGGTCGCTAGAAGGAGCCGTGGGTGCTAGGTGGGATTCGAGGTGGCCGGTGGGCTATTGGATTGAGGACAGACCTTTCAAGATCTGCGTTTCTCGGAAGGCAAAAGGCCTGTGCCCCAGTAGCAGCCTTTGTAGGAGGAAGCTTCAGGGGCAGGGTTGTCTCCTGCGGGTTCTCATTTCTGCTTCATTGGGCTTGTCCCTTTCACTGGGTTTTTGATTAACTGCTCTGCCCTCTTTGAGGGTTGCTAGTGATGCGTGAAATGTTGCGTGGGGCAGCCAGCACAGAAATAGGTTCTTTCTAAAAAGTGGAAATACCTGCCCTAATGGGTGCTTTTGTTCTGGGGGTGCCAGCGAAGGGGTGCGCTGCGCTGTCAGCCCCTGCAGAGCCGTCTTGGCCCGGTGAGAATCCCCCCGAGCAAACTCTTGTCTCTTCTGTAGGTCAGCGGGCTTGTCAGCTTGATCTGTACTGAAACATGGGGGAGAGGAAGGATGGTTTTGCCAGAAAGGGAGGGAGAACTGAAAGTTAAAGGGGAGGCTGTTTGTATTGGGTTCAAACTTTTAACATGAAGGCTGCTTTTCTCTTTTTAGTGCCACTAGAAAGCAAGGTGGTGCCTTCCTACCCTTGTATTTTAGCTTGTTGTAATAGGAAGCACTTTGTTAATGGAGACAAACGTGCCCTCCGCCTCTCATGGATTTTGCCCGCAATGAAGGGGAAGAACAAGGCATTGTACCTGAAACCAACTCCCAGACTGGCGGTAGTGAAGGGAGGGGAGGAGAGCGGAAAGCGGGGGAAGAACTGTCCGAGTATTTGGGGAGTTGGAAAGGGAACTGCTTTAGCACTGTTTCTCTGCGAGGAAGCCTCTCGGAGTTGCACTCTTCCCAGAAATCCCTCCCAGTTTCGCTCGCTGCACGTGGTGATTCACTCCTTTGTCTCCTGCTTCCAAGCTGCTTTGGGGAGCTGTGCCGCGGAGAGGAGCCGTGCCCTGCTCTTTCTGTAGCACGTGGCCTAAGAGCGTCTCCAAGGTTCTGTCCAAATGTCACAGTGCCACATCCCCCGCTAATAAAGGCGGCAGTGGGGAAGTGACAAGTGCGGAGCAGCGACGTGCGAGAGCTCGGGACCGGATACCAGCAAAATGCATGGCTGGAGATGACAAATGTAGAGAAGCGATTTGCCAGAGTCTGTACTTTCGGTGGTTCATCCCAGGGAAGGAAGCAGCCCTTCCCGCCCCTGTTTTTGGGCCAGGGAGGTATCGGCACTGTACTTTCTGTAGCCTGTGAACAGAAGGGCTGTTTTCAGGAAGTTTATTGCTGCTTTTTTTATACCTTTTTCCAACAACCAATTAATGGGACTTCTGCTGCGGTATGTCTACTGTTACCTCTCGAGAAACAGCACAGCCCTGCCTATGCTTGTGTGACACAAATGCTGTGGAGTTGTGGAGTGAGTTTTGGTGGGCTCAAAGTGGCTGGTTTTTAAATGACTGCGGCATCTTGGTCCCACTCAGAGAGTTTTTGGAGGATGTCCGAGACTAAACGTCCCCTCGCTGCCCCCCAGATGTGTGGCGATTATTTCTGGAGATAAATGGTGACAAGGAGGATAGCTGTTCCCTTCCCCCCTTACCTTTGGGTCGGGACGCTCAGGCTCCTCCGATGAGCTCACTGATTCCATTGCCATGAGCTAGTAAAACTGATGCTCTTAATCCCGCCTGCAATCCCGGGCGACCAACCTCCTGCTTCCCCAGGGAGCGGCTCCCGAGCCAGGCACAGGCAGAACATGGATGGGAAAAGGCATTTGCATGTGCGATTTATTATTGTTTACACAGTCGATATAGAACAGTTGCTTGCAAAAACTGATGCCTTATAATGGAAACTTGGACCATAGACTTTTGTTTGATTGTTGCTCAATCAGAGCATCTGACTGATGTTGCGTATGCAAACCGTTTGTGAAATGATCTGCACAAGGCCACTTTGTCGCATGCGGTTCTTCCACCTCTCTTGTCCCTACAAGGTCCTTAAGAGCTCTCTAAGAGGGTAACGAGTAGTACTGGCCCTGCATCCGAAGTTTGGCTGTGGCGCGCAGGGCGAGGACGTAAGGCTGAGCTCTGCCGGGCTGGCTTTGTGCCGCCGTGCCGTTAGGAAGCACGGGAGCTGCTGGAGCCCCTGAGAGCTGATCTAGAGAGGCTGCGTGGTCGAGCCGGGGCGGTTCGGCAGCGTTGCAGCGCAGGACTGTCACACCGTCTCTCTGCATGTCCTTGAACAAGTTCTCGCTGCGCTGACCTGCTTTGTTAAATGCTCTGATTCCTGCCGGTGAAGAGTGATGGTGTACGAGAGAGATACTGTCAGGCGGGAGCTGGAATGCGAAGCTTTCAGTTTGAAACCTGCTGAAAAGTTTGGGGTCGTCGCTGCTGCTGCTGTGTTGTTTTCTCTGGGCTTTTACAAGGCAGTCTGAGCGTGCTTTGCTCTGAGATTTGCTCTGTGCTCTCCCATGAGCATCAGGGCCTTTGGCTTCTGTTTGGGTTACAGCTCTCCCAGCGCACGTGGTGCCTTGGCAATGTGATGCTGTGTTGTTTCTTAAAAGCAGAGCCTGTAAGTGTGCGGTAAGGAACGATGCCGGTCTAGTGGCAGAGGGATCTGCCCAGTGCAGCGCTGCAGACCCACACCGCGCAGCCCAGTTTCGGGGGTCTGTGATGAGTTGGAGACCTGAACTGGAATTGCAGGCTGCCTCCCTCCTACTGAGGGGGCTTTTCCTGAAATAGTGTTTTCTTCCTTGTGCCTTTTCCCTCTGATTGCCCCGTTTCTTTAGCCAGTGTCTCTGTTCTGCTTTCTAGGTTTCCAGCAGATTTCTCTGTTGTCTTCCTATGAAGTTGTAGTCCCGCAGAGGTTAGGAAGAGAACGGCGAGAGGCTTCCAATGTCTCCTCAGTACAGGTACTGGGCGGTCTTAAAAATGCCTTCAGTTCAGTATCTACTTCCTAAAGAGGTCCACCCAAAGCTGACCTGACATTCTCACAAAGCACTGTCGGACTCATCCAGCAGCACACAAGTGTCCATCCTTACAGAAGGCATCGTATCTAGCATTGCCTTCAGCTGAGTTGTGGTAAATACCTCCCTGCTCCAGGGGTTACAAGTTGCCGCAACGGATTTTTGATCTGGGTATAAAAGGTGCGTAACGAGAGTTGTTAAGCACTGGACCGAGTGTCAGAGGTGGTGGAATCATTCTCTTGGGAGATGCTCAAAATGTGACTGGAGGAGGCCCTGAGCAGCCTGGTCCCACACTGTGGCTGGCCCTGCTTTGAGCAGGGGGTCGGATACGCCAGCCTCCAGCGGTACTTTCCAGCCTGTATTATTCTGCTGTAGCCACGTAACTAAAGACAGCACGCTTCAAAGTGTTTGGATTAGACTGACTGTGTTTAGTCACAGATCTTGTAAACATTGGCAGAATTTAATATTAGCAAAGATGCCTTGCAGTTTATTGCAGTTGTTGGCCAGTACTCCTGCTGTGCTATTTAATGCAGCGGTCAGCGATTCAGCTTGGCCACTTAATATTTAAGGACCCTAGTTGCTGTGTGTAGCGCTTGGCTAACGCAGGGCTCTGGAGGTACTGGCTCACTGTGAATGCTCAGCAATAAAACTGGGCTGTCCTTTTCCAGCTGTAACTAAGAGTTTTTCTGTGGAAGTCTTAGAGACAAGGAATAAGAAAACCACAAAGCTATTTTGAAATCGCTTCCTTCATGTGACTTTTCCCCAGTTACACAGGAAGGGATGCCAGGTTCCGGAGGTAGGGATGATTATGGAATAGGTTTCAGGCTCACCCACACGTGGTTACTCCTGATCTGGTGCAACTAGCGGGATTTAAGAAGGGAAGTTTATTAGCCCGGTATCTGGCAATTTCAGTGTGTGGTCATTGCAGTGACTTTGTCTGCTGGATGTCAGGGAACCAGAGCAAATCCTGATGGCTCTGGAAGGCGTGTGAAGTCAGCTAGGAGCACAGGAAGCACCCGCTCCCCTGACCGGTGTTGGGGTACCAGAAGAAGAGTGGTGGGAGAGGCGGCTCCGATGGGCAGAGCTCTGCATCCCCCTGGAGGTGGTGTAAATTTGTTGGTATCGGCTGCCTCTCCAGCACCCACAGCTACATCTAAAAAGGCTAACGCCACAGACTAGTCCAGAGTTACGGAAGGTGACAGCAGTGATTTGAATGCTATAGCCATAGCGGTAACGGAGCTCGCAGAGACTGTTTTCTGCCAGGCTTTTGTTGATTTCAAAGCACGTTTTATTCATTAACATGAGTAAAATGCAACTTTTTTATATTCAGGACAAGGTGTCGTATGCTATTGAGATAGAGGGAAAAGAATACACGATTCATCTAGAAAAGAACAAGTAAGTGATGAATTTCTTCGGATTATTACGTTCCATCTGTTGTGTGCAAATAGCGAGCTGGCAGGTAGCAGGCGGGTTCCCATTCTCGAGGTTCTTGATGAGAAGTGCAGTTCCACGCTACCCCTGTGAAATCTGCAGAGGCAGACGGTGAAAGTGGATTCGGTCACACGGTCTTGGCTATCAGCCAGAAATGTTGTTGGACTCTGGCAGCCCTGGTGATCCCCTGCCAGTGGAGGAAGCTGTAGTTTGCTCAAGAGGGATCTGGGGAATCACAGAAATGACTCTCTCCACTCACATCTAAAAATAAACAAACTGAACTACATTTCAAGTAAATATTTTCACTTTCTTCTGGGTTTTGTTTATTGTTTCAGGGTTTTTTTTTCCTGTCTCAGTAGTGCAAGAATACTAATAAGTGAGGAAATGGACTTTATATCCAAGGCCTTCATGTCCATAACTTACAGGCAATATGTTGTCTGTCTTGAGTTTCATTTTTAAAGGGCTGCTTGCAGCAACAGCAAGTCACCGTTTACCAGGCTATCGCTTCTTAAAACCACCCTTGTCCTAGACAGAAGAGACAGAACTATTTGAATGTACAAGCCCCTGGGGATCTCTGGCTGCCACTTGCCAAGCCCCTGACCCTCAGAAACATGGGAATTCAGCTACACCGCACCAAGGGATTTGCCTTGGGTCAAGCAGTTGTAATCGTGGGAGACTTTCCCAATGCACTTCCTTCCAAAGCTGGGGAAGTCCCATGCAACAGACTGAATGCTGTGATTTATTTTTTTTTCTTTTCCTGCCTGAAAGCCAGCTTTTGGCACAATTTAATGGGTTTTGATGCTTGTTTTGCTTAGCCAGGGTAAAGTGGTTGATTTGATTTCATTAATGGTTCCTCCATTCTGATATCTTGGATTTTGCTGTGGAAATACACAATTGCTTTGTTAATTTGGGGGGGGGGGGGGGGGGGGTGGGTGTGTCCCTTTTGAATGTTTCCTTATTTAATTGCAATTTACGTATTTGTGACACTTTTGATTAGGATCATCTCACTGCCCTGCTGTAGTGTCCCAGCCACTTCATGAAATTCCTCTTGTATGCCTTCTCCCCTTCCCTTACAGAGAACTGCTGCCCAAAGATTTCACTGTCTATACCTACAGTAAGGAGGGGAAGTTGCAGTCTGAATATCCAGATATCCAGGTAGGATTTCTTTCTTTTTATACCCTTACTGAACGGGACTGGAACACCGAGCATTTACAGGGTGAGGGAGTCACGTGTTACAAAATTAGAGCTGCCTTTGTCACCAGGCCACCTTCTAATCCTGTGCACGTGCTGCACTCTTCCTGGAGAGAAGCCTCGATTTTTGGATAAGGCTCTAGCCTGGAGCTTGTAATAGACCCACATTTTCTTATGTGGAGGTGATTGCTGTCTCATTAAAAGCCACTCTTCTCTAAAAAGGAAAGGCTGCTCTTAGCTGCCGGGTACCTCGTTACCTGAGAGCGGTGCTGCCCTTGTCACACGGCACAGCGTGGTGCTGGGATCGGTTCTGGACACAGGCCTTGCTTCTCACGGGGACCAGAACGCACAGAGCAGGACTGGGGCAGTCTAGTGACGGGGTATACAGCTTTGACTTCTGCACACAATGGTTGGTCCATAAGTCAAAGTGAATGGTGAGCTGCTGGCCCATCTTTTCATTTGTGTGAGGCTGGCTGGCTGTGGCTCTAATAATTTTTGAGGGTTGACAGACTAGGTTAGTCTAGAAATTTGGGACCTGCTAGAAGGGATGGACGAGATCAAGTCTGGAGGACCTTTGAGAAGGATGTTATCTGCGTAGCATTGGAGTTGCTCCACTGAAAAAGCAGTTGCAGCCCTCTCTTTCTGTGCAAGCAGGCTGCCTGATAGGGTGCCTTTGAAAGTGTAATTGCTTCTGTAGAGTAAAAGCAAAAAGCAGCTCGTGCGATACAAAAAGCATGAGAGCATTTCTGATGGCTTCACTCTTATGTATCAACGTTGTTCCTTTGAAAGAGAAGTGTTAGTCATATACGATTTGTAGGGTCTTGTTTTTGAAAATAGAACACCCGAGTCAGCTGAGTATTTACTTCCTCATCCAAAGGGATTGACTAAGAGGAAAAACGCTTTTTCTGCACGAGGTCATGAAGGTCACAGTGGCCCTGAAGGATTAGCACATGCCTGCAGTGCTTTCTGGGTTCGTTGCTGGAACAGCAGGCGACATAATCTACCCGACCCCTATGATGATGTGCAAAAATGCACTTGCCAGAGAAAATGGAGCGTATTTGCCCCACAGTACCTCCTTGTCTAGTTTCCAAAATGCATATATACAGAGGACAAAATGGAAGTGTTCTGTCTCGTCAGGGCTGACGAGGGACGTACTGCACAACTGAAAGGTTCCGGCAGCACAGCGCCTGTTGGCAAGGACAGCAGGGGCTGGCCCTCTTCTCGCTGGAAAGAGGTTATGTACGAGTCAAACGGTCTGCAGGGCTGTTTGCTAGAAGGCTGAATGGTGATTTGGTCCAAATCAGTAGGGAGGGGCTGGCCTCAAAATATTTGAGGCAGGGTGGAGGACAGAGCTTAAGAGTGGGATGGCTTACGGTCAAGTTAAGAAATCCAGTTGGCTGATAATGCTGCTGAGCCCTGCTTGCCTGGTATTTATAACGTTAGCAGCACCAGCTCCAAATCTGGCTTCAGGTAGAACGACTGAGAGGGCGAGTGGGGTTTTAAACTGAAATGTGTAATGAAATGCTGGCCCCATCGAGTCGTGAAGAGCACCTGGTTTACAGAATAGGGAGGCAGGGATCCCGCTGGAGCGCTGTGCCCCTGGCGTCTTGATCAGCTTGGTGTGTGTAAGTCCTTGGGGTACTCTGGCAGGTGAGGAAACTCTCAGACGTGTTATGTTATGTGGTGGCAGCGCTAGAGGCACGTTTGAAGCTATAGACTGTAGGTAAAAGCCACGTGGTAAATTTTAACTTCAAGTGTATTATGTTCCCAAGTTGTAACTCCTGCCAGTCAGCACTTATGCGATCAGAGATCACGCTGGGTGTGCAGATATGTGTGGAACGTGTGTGTAATGCGCCCTTGCTTTCCCGCGCAGGATCACTGCCATTACCAGGGATACGTGGAGGGGACCCCGGATTCTGTGGTTGCTGTCAGCACTTGCTCAGGGCTCAGGTAGCACAGCTCATCTTTTGTGTCCCTGTTGTCACGTGAGTCTCTCAGCTCAATGAACCTGAAACAAAATTCTTGCTCTGGTTTTAACTACTGTTCAGCCAGGCGGAGCATCATCGACCGGGGCCAAGCTGCGGTAGTGTGTGCCTGTTGTGCAGTTTTCTGTGGTATCTTTTATTCGTGTAGTTAATAGATGTCTGAAATACCATTTAAAAAGTTGCAATTTGTTATCAGAGTACAGTAAGCCATTCTTTGACATCAATTTTGGCTTATTATCTAATTTGGTCACTGCAAAGAACTGTGCCTAGTGCAGAAATGGAAAGTCGAACACTAGCCTGCAAATGTTGACAAGATTGGCCCTAAAGCTTATGCACATCAAATTCGATTGGAAGTTTTTTCTGCTTTGGGCTAATTTCCATATCTTTTGGGACTTTGATTTTTTGCAGCACTGTGTCAGACACCAAAGTGGCACTAGTGATTGAAGCAAAGCATTTCTACTTAAGGGCTGTGACTTAATTTCTTAGGCATTGCAGACTCTTACAGAAATGTTTAATTTGCTGTATTTGTGAGGCCCCTATCCAGTGGAGCGCTGCTTTCAGGCTCGAAATGAAGCACGCTGTTTTGCAAGGACTGAGAGCTAGGCATGCCTTTGGTTATCAAAGAATAATTGTGCCTTTGTTTTACTGTAAAAATCTGGGTAACAATCCTCTGCGCTTAATACAAGAATTTCTCACACGCCACCATATTTTAGGGGTTTGGTGACAATAGGGAACATCACCTATGGAATTGAGCCCATGGATTCCTCTTCTGGCTCCAAACACATCTTGTATCGGTTGGATAACGTGAAGGGCGAGCCCACCATGTGTGGGGTAACCACTGAAGGCCATGAAAGGGAACACACAGAGGAAAATCACCATCCCAGCATGACTCAGCTCCTGCGAGTAAGTACTCTGCTGTTTTCTCCACAGTCCCCTACCAAGTGTTTTGTGAGTGTTCAGCTAAGAATATAGAAGCAGCTTATCCGATTCCCTGGGGTTTAACACATGCCTAAAGGTTTGTGATTCAGGGGGCTTTCTGTGCTGCTGAAGAGCTTGCTTGCTTCAGCAAAGCCGCTGCCATTTCCTTCTGGTTCTGCACCCAGCAGTGAGATTCCGGTGGCTAGTTAGATTATTCACGGGCAGAGCTTTTCGGGGCTTTTAAGGGCAGGAACACTGCCCTCATTGGAGAGGCTCATTAACAAAGTACTGCGTCAGAAGCCAGGAGAATATTGTGGTGTTTATTCCATTCTCCTAACCATCAGAGTAACAATTTGGTGTGAAGGTCCCCCGTGTCATTTAAAGACGGGCTGTGCAGGAGCGAGATCGCAGTAAAAGCAGTAGTATGAAAAACATTGTGTTTCAGTTCAAGGCTGTTGGCATTTGGTGTTGGTATCTCTCTGCTCCTCTATAAAAGCTCATGCTGTCTGTCCAAAGAAACCTGTGGGAAAAGTAAAAGAGTCCCTTACTTTGGAAACACAGGAAATCTTTGTGCAGATAAATCTGAGTGTAAAACACTTTGAGAGAAATTGTCATTGCGTTGGATCACGCTCCTTGGTTTTGGCTTGTTTTTGTCTTGGCGCAGCGTGCTTTGGGTGTGCCTCTCCAACCACTACTTGCATGAAGTGAAATATGACAATGTCGTGATTTTTTTTTGTTTGTTTGTTTACTGTGGAATTAATAAAATTGAAATTGTCTAAAACTGTTTTCCGCAGAGAAAGAGAGCGGTCCTACATCAGACAAGATACGTGGAGCTGTTCATAGTTGTGGATAAAGAAAAGGTGGGGGCTGTGTGTTGCTTTCCCTTCCTTCTCCCCAGGAGATGGCTTGAAAAGCCCTCGGTCTTTGTTATCCCCGAATGGATCGTTGAAAGACGCTGACACTTTAGCCAAGATTATGCAGATATTCTAACCTAAAACTGAATAAACGCGTTCCGTGCAATTCTCTCCAGGAAGAGAGTAAACTGTCAGACACAGAGAGTTTCTACCAGCAAGGGATCTAATAATGTAAGGAAAATGTGTGGCAAAAACTGCCCTTGCTGTTTTCTCTTGAGTGTCGAGCTGTTGAGCAATAGCAACGAAGCGGCTGCTGTCTTGATGAGCGTCGTCTTGACAGGAGATTTGGAGCCAGGCAAAAATGTTTTTCGTGTTACTAGTCTTAAAGTGGTTTGTTTCTTTATCTAACTCTTGTCTTTATCTCTTCATGACCGAGTTTCTTTGTCTTGCAGTTTGAAGATTTTGGGAAGAGTGAAACAGAAGTAAGAGAGCACATGGTGCAACTGGCAAACTTCCTTGACAGCGTAAGTTCAAGCTGTGCTGAGCTAAGTGGGAGATGCTGGGTGCAGCAGCCCTGCAGCTCTCTTTCCTTGTGTAAGCCTCCACCTTGGAGCACGTTCTGTTACCACTTTGGTGACAATGAAATAAAGGGTTTTATCGAGCCAGGAGCTAAACCTGTTCCCTTGGCTGTCATGTTGATGACTGACAGAGCTGAGAGTCACTCCTGTGCGTTGTGCTGAAGGAGTGCTGGAGGAGCAGGGGCTGCAAAGTGATGGCAGTGTTTATTGACAGCGGGCTTGGGTGAATGCATTGCTGTGAAAGCTCTGAATTCATCTGCAAGCATCACACCTGAGAACTGATTTAGGGAACTCTTCCAACCTGCGCTACATGCAGTGAAAGACAGGACAGACTGTTGCAATTATAGCAATTCTGAAGTATTTGTCAAGAAAAAGCGTGTCTTTCAACTTGACTGTTTCAGACGATGCTTTTTGGCAGGATTGAGTCTCCTTTTTATTTCTGTTTTTGGATTTTCTCAGTGATCCTGTAGCTAATGAAGGTCTGAATCACAGGGAAAATGCATTCTGGTGATCTGGATTATGCACTCAATTTAAAAAACAAAACACCCAAACAGAAAAAGCAGACTCTTGCAATAAGGCCTCGTGTTCTTATTTGAAGGTCTTCGGAAGCATTTATCCTTTTCTTTTCCTCCCCAGATGTACATCATGTTGAACATCCGCATTGTGCTGGTTGGTCTAGAGATTTGGAAGTATGAAAACATAATCAGCACAGACGGAGGTGCTGGTGATGTGCTGGCAAATTTTGTACAGTGGCGAGAGAAGAATCTTGTTTTGCGCCGGAGACACGACAGTGCCCAGTTTGTTCTGTGAGTTGTGGTTCCCTCCCTTTCACTCGTAAGCAGCTTATTCTATTCCTGTCTGCTCAGCCGTGCTCTAATAGCAGAAGTAGCTGTTGTATTTCAGCAGAGAACCCAGTGCAATCTGCTGTGTTTATGTCCTTGTGAAAACATTCCAAGTCAACTTAAGCATTTTTAAGAAGGTTTCTGTGGTCCTTTAGTTCAGTGTCTTCTCTGACAGGTATATTGCTCAATAACATTTTCTTCCCTGTCCAGCATGTCCTGCAGCGTTACATGTTCTCTTGTATACAGCTTCCATGCAGATAATCCTTTGTCAGGTTGTACACTGGTTAGACTTGTGATCTAGGGCTTTGTCCACCTGAAAATGTGCATAAACTTGGTGCAGTGTGTTGCATTTTAATTGAGGGAAAGCCTTTTCTGCAGCTGATATCCAGAAGCTGGCTACATGGCTTTGAGCTTTGGCACGTGACATTAATCTGTACGTCCCTACTGCCTTAAACTAGCACAGAGCTTCCTGAGCTGTCGTCTCTGCCCTGCTTCCAGGACGCCTGCCCCTGTGCACTTCCCGCTCCCGCAGATAACGCAGTCCTTAGGAAGTCACTGCCCAAAGTACGAGAAAGGGCAGAGGCGAGAGCACGCTTCGCACGGGGCAACAGCCCAGCCTGCCCCTGTGCAAAGCAGGAGCTGGGAGCCTCTTCTCCTCCGAGGCGGAACAGCAGCGTTCAGGTGATGAGGGTGAAATGGCTGAAAAAATACTCATCTTTAAAATTCTTTTATGTGAAGTAAAATGTAGTGCGTTGTGCTGTTGCACTTAAGCTTTAAGAACTGGGTAGAAACAAAATGAGACAGTAATGAAAAGGAAGGAAATCGGTGGGGTTTGGCAATAGTGGAAGGACAGCTAACAGCCAATTAAACCAAATGATTATAAGGGTGGACCATTTAGCTCCTTATATTTAGAGGGAAGATGTGGAAGAGGATAACTTTCTCTGCAAACTCTTGTCTTAGTTTAAAAGAATAAAAGAACAGTGAACAGAAAGACAAAGCTGAAGGGGTGCATTCACAACCTCAGTCAATCGTAGCGCTCCTAGCAGTGCTCTTAGTGTTGGAAGGCTGGGAATGGCATTTTGTGCCCCACGAGCAGAGTGATGTATCGCGTGGCTGTGCGGATGAGCTGGACTGTCGGCGGTACCGCGTGGCTGTACAGCTGGCGTCACTGCCTTTCCTTTTTCTCCCCGTGACTGCAGGAAGAAGGGGTTTGGTGGCACAGCTGGAATGGCCTATGTTGGAACGGTGTGCTCCAAGAGCCACGCAGGAGGCATTAATGTGGTGAGATGTCTTTAGCGATACTCTGAATGTGATCAGGATAAGAGTTTTGCATTCCAGAAGTCTTCCTGGAAGTGCACAATCTTTAATAACAAAGCTGAAGTGGCTTAATGGGGGCTTTTATGTGGTCCCCAACCATTTCTGGCGCTTACGCGATAGCTGGATCACAGCTTTTCTGTAATCTTCTGCATCTCCCGCTCAGCCTTCCCTCTCCTCAGTATGCAGCACTCACAAAAAAGGCACAGGATTTCCCTGCTGACATTTGAAGCACCCCTGCCTTAGAAGTATGCGATAGCTATGGGTGTTCTCAGGTCTGTCCTGTGGTGTCTGCTTGACCTCCACAGTCGTGAACTCCTGGAGCAGTGCTGGTTGAGTGCCCTCTTTATGTGGAACTGCAGAGTGTTGATGAACTGGATTGCTGATCTCGGGTAACTGGCAATCCCAGCAATCTTGTTTTCTTGGACTAGTGACAGGTACTGGAATTGGAGTTTGCATATTTCAGGAGATTTGGGCTGGTGTGGAGAACTCCAGCTTTTGTGTTAATGTTGTAGCTGCACTGGAAAGTAGAGGTTGTTCAGTAGTGTCCCAAACACGTTTATCTCGGGGCTCTTATTACTAAGCAAATGACGTGCACGTGGTTGCACAGCAGGCATTGTTGGTCTGAGAATCCCGTTAATGTAGAGACAGAATGACAGAAGTGTCTTTTTGCACATAAGTGAACAATGACTGTTTCGGTGTAAGCTGTCCGCTGATTTTTGTCTGTTTTGCTCTTGTGCAGTTTGGAAGAATCAGCATACAGATGTTTGCATCAATTATGGCGCACGAGCTGGGACATAACCTGGGGATGAACCACGATGATGAACGGGTCTGCCACTGCGGAGCAAGCAGTTGCATTATGAGCTCTGGAGCATCGTAAGTGACTGACAAAAGGGAAGGCGTTTTCCGAGGGTCAAAAGTCCCCACCCAGGCACTTAGTTTTTACAGGTTGCTTTCATCTTCAAAGTGCTCTTGCAAAGTCACGCTTGCAGCTTATGGGGAACGCAAATGTTACCCTTGTCCTGCAAACCGAGGGAATGCTGTGGGTTGACTTAGAGAAGCTCATGATCTCTCTTGCAGGGGATCGAGGAACTTCAGCAGCTGCAGTGCAGAAGACTTTGAGAAGCTGACTCTCAACAAAGGTGGAAGCTGCCTGCTCAACGTTCCCAAGCCCGATGAAACCTATAGCGTCCCGTACTGTGGGAACAAGCTGGTAGATGCCGGGGAGGAGTGTGACTGTGGTTCACCAAAGGTTAGTAGCTGGTGTGTTCTACAGGTGCTGCCAGGGCAGCCTCGCGTGCCCCTCGCTGGGGAGGGCGCTGTGCGTGGCGGAGGGTGCAGTTTCTTGACGTTCACAGCACTTCTATTTTCAGGAATGTGAAAGTGATCCTTGCTGTGAACCAGGTACTTGCAGACTCCGACCTGGTGCTCAATGTGCTTATGGTGACTGCTGTAAAGACTGCCGGGTAAGAGACTCAAACGTAGTATTTGGAAGTGTTCTTCAGTGGTTGAGAGGAGGAGAGCACTATCCTAGCCAGTGCATCTGAGAGGGAACTGCCGTGCATGTACGCAGCACCCACCCAGGGCTTCAGATCGGTGCCCTTTTTTGGGGGCATATCGTGGGTCGGGTGCAGTGTTCGTCTCTGCTGTAAGGTTTCTATTTTCTGATGCAGTCTCCCCCTCCTCTCTCTCTTTAGTTTCTTCCTGGAGGAACCGAGTGTCGGGCGAGTAGCAACGAGTGTGACCTCCCAGAGTACTGCAACAGCACGTCCCAGTTCTGCCAGCCGGACTTCACCGTTCAGAACGGCCACCCGTGCCACAACGAGGAAGCCTACTGTTACAATGGCGTTTGCCAGTACTACGATGCACAGTGTCAGGATATCTTTGGCTCAAGTAAGGAAGAGCACAGCGTTACAGTTTTTCTAGGAGACGTAGCGAAAAGAATACTCTGAGTTTATTTAAAATATATGTACTTGTTTTCTGGTAACAAAGACCAGCTGGCTTTGGCAAAGGATTTGAAATAGTGGTATTCATGGCTTAGCCTTCACGCGTTCCTCCTGTGTTACATTTAATGCTGTGCTTGTGTTTAAGCAGTAATTTTCTTGCACTGATCACTTCTATTACTGTGGGGTTTCCAGTGTATGGGGCTGTAAAGAAGCCACGAAGAAATAGCAAATGGTAAACTGACTCGGCATTAAGGGACTGTTTTTCTCTCTCTTTGTAAACGTAGAACCTTGTAGTGTTGACATTTGCACTTTACTGGTTTTGATCAAGTTCTGAAGCTCTCTGTGCTGCTTGGAAAACGCTAGGTGTAGCAGGGTAATTGCTCTGGGCACCGGAGGCGTGACGGTATGAGATGTGTCTGTCCCTGTTTAACCTGGCTCCTCTGTCTGGGGGTGGGCTGTTGTTTGCAGAAGCCAAAGCAGCCCCCAACATTTGTTTTGCTGAAGTGAATTCCAAGGGTGACAGATTTGGCAACTGTGGTTTCCATGGCCATGACTACAAGAAATGTTCCAGCTGGTGAGTGGAGCCCAGTGCATCAGGAAGTTCCTAAATGCATCATTGAGCATCCTTATTCGGGTGCTGTAGCATTATTTTGGGGGGGTTTTAGCAAGTGCACTGGGGAGAGACACGTTATCCCCTAATCTGACTTTATTGACATGTACGCATCGTTCTGAAACCAGTGAGGTAGCCTAGGAAAGGTGTGTTTTATCCTCATTTCTGAAGCTGTTACTAGCACTTACAGCCCCCACACTTAGATGTTGTAAGTTTTGTTGACTTTTGTGTTAGGTTGTCTGGCCTTAGCTCTTGCACATAACAGCTGAGATGAGTTTGAATGTTAGGGCAATTCTTCCATAGCTGGCTTTGAAGCTTTCGGGCTCGTGCCGCCGTTTCCCAGGTGTGCGGTGTTCTGTGGGCTCAGGGGATCTGTGTCTCGTGCGTTCAGATCTTGTCCTAAGGTGTTCACATACAGAAAATGAGTAGCAAGTGGTCATGTTTTCTTTACTGTAAAGACCCCGACAGCTGTCAGAAAGAAGGGATAAATCCATACTCCGCAGCACTGAGACAGGGCCTGGCTCAGTTTTGTTTGGCGAGTTGCCTCAATTTTATTTTCACGTAGCGTCTTCCAGTAGGAAGGAAAGATCATATCAAACGTGTGATAGGCTCTTTCTCGGAATAAATCCAAGTGTCACTACAGTGTTCATGTGTTGATGTTGTAGGAATGCCATGTGTGGGAAGCTGCAGTGTGAAAATGTGAAAACTATGCCTGTTTTTGGAATTAAGCCTGCTATTATCCAAACTCCCATTAGAGGCACCACGTGCTGGGGTGTAGATTTCCAGCTGGGCTCCGATGTCCCAGACCCAGGAATGGTGAATGAAGGCACCAAATGCGATACTGGAAAGGTAATTAACGATTTAAAAGTGATTTCTTAAAGTAATAATTCGGGGCTTTCATATGGATAAAATGTTCAGCTGCATTGTTTCGTGAATGTTTGTGGCCGTTATTTTTTTGATGCCTGTAGCTAATGCAAAACTGGGCGAATCCACTGGTTCCCTGCGCTGCCTAGTACTGCAGTGCATGTGCATAAAAAATGTAATGAGCCTTTCATTTATAGATGAAGCCAAAGCAATTAAGTTTGTTGAGAGCCAGAACCTTTGCTCTGGCAATGAACAGGAAGAGCTAGGTGCACACAAATGCCTTTAGGACAACTTCCAATTAAAATCCAAGTAAGCTAAAAAGCCCAGAAGCGTAGCCCCAGCAGAGGAATGTCCATTCCACGTATCCTTACTGTGTACAATAGAATTGCTGTTGCTTTACGTTCAGAATAGAGACAAAAGGCTTCCAGTGACAGCTCAGACCCCCTACTGAGAAGCCTTTTGTAGGAGAGGCGTGTTTCTGTAGAGCTGGGGTTTATCA
>JAKFQP010000849.1:4781-26415 GCA_023375905.1 Nycticorax nycticorax
AAAAAAAAAAAAAAAGAAAGTGTTTTTTCTAAGTAGAAAATATTTATTCCTTAGGGTTTTTTCTAGAAGTGATAAAGTACAGTGCTCATTTAATATAGATAGTATTTCCTAAATACTCCTAGTTATAGACATCTGTTAAAAAAGAACATATTGCTTCTGTTGTATTTTTTCAGCTTTAAAAATTATAAGAAAATGCTACATAGTGAAAACAGAAGCTTTAGGTTACCAATTTTAGCATGTTTACATCTCACAGGGAAATCTTTCTCTTTCAGATGTTCTTAAAGCCAGGAAAAGTCAGCATAAACATCTAATATAAAAATTAAACCAACCCAAAATCTTATTTCTTTAAATTGCTGATGGCATGGATGGTGTAAACATACTGATTCAGTCTTTATTTGGCCACAGAATAAATATAGCATTTTCCTAGTGCCAGCATATTTACACCATAAAATTATATTAGTAATTGTTTCCAAGTCTCTCTAGGATTCCATTTATATTTTTAAATAATATGTGTTGCCTGCATAATGAACATTACCATTCATTTCCAAAATGTCTCTTTTAGTTCATTTATAAATAATTTTATCCATATTGCCATTGTCTGAGGATGGCACAAGACACTATTTTCCAAAGAAATGTCATCCTGCTGTTCTGGACTCATAGCTGGCCAGGAGAACTTGCCTATCTTCTGTCAAACAGGGAGATAGATCCAGAAAACAGAAGAAGACATAAAAAGTTTACATATCCCTTTCAAGAGAGGTGAAAGAATGTAAAACATCCAGGTCTTGCTGATGCCAAAGATTACTAATACTTATTCAGTCCCTCTGATACTTAGAAAACTTTGGCAATGAATGAAAGTATTCACTAGAGGGGAAATAGTATTTGAAGAGTCTAAAAATAAACACAGGCTGTTTATTTCACTGAAATTAGTACTTTCAAGTATATCAGAAAATTTTATGAGGAGAATTTTTATGATTTGACAGGTTTATGATAATAGAAAAAACAATTTTATACAGTCATTTTAAACTATACCAAATATTTCACAAGAGCTGCAGTCTTAAAAACACCACAAAAAATAATTTCAAAAATCTGAAAAGGACCTCAGGAGTTCATTTACCCCATTCTCCCGACAGGAGGCAAAAATCATATACACCAAGTTCATTCAGTACATATGCTTGTCTAGACTGTTTCTAAGGAGTTCCCATGAAAGAAATTTGACAGTTTCCCAAGTAGTCTAACCCAGTGTTTCCTTATATTTCCATCAGAAAAATGCCCCATCTCTCTCTCTCTCATTCACAATAATTTAATATATTCGTTTTTGTGCTGTCTAACACAGGTTTGGAGAATGGATTATTCCCTTCTTCTGTGCATCAGGCCTTTATATCTAGATTTTTCATTTCCCTGAACTAAATATCCCCAGTTCTTTAATCCATTCTGTATATATAATGTTTTCTAGATCTCTGACCATTTTTTTCTCTCCCAGGGTTCTTTCCAATTGGCCTATAACATTCTTGAATTGTGTGCCCCAAAATTAAATATATGACTGAAGTTGATGACTTATCGTTTGCCATATAGGATGGAACAATCAATTAATTTTGTTTCAAATAATACATGTATTGTGCACTGCAGTATATTTTCCTTTTTCACAACAGTGTGAAAAACATTCAACTTCTTATTCACTGGAACTTGCAGTTCCCTTGCTCATTTCTACTGCTTATCCACTAATGTTGCCGCTTGTATTTCTTCAGCCAGTTATCACTAAATATAAAAATGCATTTTTCCATATCACATGTAATCTTTTCCAAGTATCTGAGTTGTTGATATCTGTTCAACTTAAACACATCACTTAAATGGCTTTCAAGTCTTCCACTGGGTGTCAGCATCAAAATCAATAAAATACTATTTTTTTATACAAGGTGTTAATATTAAATATTATGAGACCCAGGACAGAAGAATAATCTTTTAGTCTGACAATAAATAACCAAGTACTCTCAGAATATAGCTTTCCTATCACTTGTATGTGCATCTAACAGTGGTTTATCTTCTGTGGAATAGAAGATTGTGCCTGTGGTGGGTGAGCCTTGACTAACAGCCACCTATCCAGCCAGCTGCACGTTCACTCTCCCTCCTCAGAGGCACAGGGGGAGAAAACAGGACGACAAAGCTTGTGGGTTGAGATACGGACAGGTAGATTGCTTACCAGTTATTGTCATGGCCAAAACAGACTTGACTGGGGGAAAATTAACTTAATTTATTCCTAGTTAAAATAGATATTCTTGTAGTAAGAAACAAAGGCAAACATTAAAAAAAACATTGTTGCTCCCCGACCCCCTTTCCCATGACTGACTTCATTCCTTCATTCCTGACTCCCCTTAACTACACCGAGTGGCACAGGTGAACAGGGCTTGGGGGTTATGGTTTTGGTTTGCTGTTCCTTCCCTCTCACACTTCTCTTTCCTCTGTAGAGGAGAGTCTTTTCCACAGTTCTTCAGGAAAAATGTTTATCATGAGTCCTTCACAGGCTGCTGGAATAACTACTCTGGTACCATGGAGAACATTCTCCTCCTCCTTCCTCTCCAACCTTGATGCTCCCTCTGTTGTTTTCCACTTTTTTTCATATATATGTTTTTGACATATACTTTAGGATTGATAATTGGCATGTCTGACATTGTAGCATATCTGAAACATACGTGCAAATCTGGCAGATTGTTATGGTTTAATCCCAGACGGTGACTGAGCACCATACAGCTGCTTGCTCATTGCCCACCCCAATGGGATGGGGGAAAGAGTTGGAAGAGTAGAAGTGAGAAATCTCATGGGTTGAGATAAGACCAGTTTAATAACTGGAACAAAATAAAAAAAAATACTAATAACAACAACAACAACAACAATAGACTATAAATACACAAAGCAAGTGATGCACAATGCAATTGCTTATCACCCACCAACCTATGCCCAGCCAGTCCTCAAGCAGCAGCCCCCTGGCCAGCTTTCCCCTAGTTTATATATTGAGCATGACATCATATGGTATGGAATATCCTTTTGACCGGTTTGGGTCAGCTGTCCTGGCTGTACCCCCTCCCAGCTTCTTGTGCATCTCCAGTCTTCTCAGTTGGTAGAGCAAGAGAAGCTGAAAAGTCTATGACATAGTGTAAGCACTACTTAGCAACAACTAAAACATCAGTGTGTTATCAACATTCTTCTAGTACTAAATCCAAAACACAGCACTATGCCAGCTACTGGGAAGAAAATTAACTCCGTCCCAGCCAAAATCAGGACACAGATATTACACAATACCTGCAAACCCCCATCTTCTTCTGGAGTGACAGCCAAGCAAGATACCCTAGACTGTCCCTAATGGCATTAGACATCTAACTTAATCAAAAATCTACACATTAGACATCTTGGGGTGGAGGGAATTAGCCCTTGACTTAGACTACTGGAATCAAGTGTTTAAAGTGTAGGAGCCTGTGTTTCAGCTAGTGTTTAAGCTCCCATTACTCACAATGAAATATAATTATTTGTCTCGCCCTTAAAGGGAAACCTTAATCTAGTCAACAAAATGACTTAATTCAGATACCATTGGCTGTTCTGATTAGATTATCACTGACCAAAATGAAAATTTAGGCACCTACCTTTCAGTATAACATTACATCTAGGTGTCCTGAAGTAGAGAGGTATCTTCTATACTGGCACAAACATTGGAGAAAAAATACCTTGTGAACTCATTTAAATGTATGTGGAAACACATGTTTGAAATAGGTCAGATGATATATATCTTAAAAGTGCCGTTTCTAGGGACTTAAGGGGGTTAGAGGATGACTAGTTTAGATGTAGATTTCATTTAATCTACATTGCAGATATCTAAGTTCAGGTGTGATGAATCTTACTCTTTCAAGGAAAAGAGTGTTTGCTTTCTGGTCTGACCCTAAACTAGACTTCAGCATATCTAGGTTTAAATCTCACTTTGCTACAGACTTTCTCTGTTGGCTGGGATAACGCTGTGGGTATGTTACAGTGTTGTAGGTTCAAGTCCTGAAAACAGTATAGTAATGTTGACATGACACTCTGATTGAACTCACTCTGAAGCTTACCTTGACCTTGCTGTGATATATGTCATTATGTCACATAGACATCCTATTCAAACAGGAACGGGACAGTAAAGTTTTTTATTTCATGTTCAGATTTTCTATTCTTTCAGAAAAGGCACTTCTTGTGGTTTTGTAAAATCTATACCACAGTGAATCTTTAGTTTCAATATTTTCTTCTTTCTGATAGCATCATAAAAGCAGAGGATCATTTTTAATCTTATATTTTCTTCCCAAATGCCTTGTTGACAAAGTTTTCATAAAGCAAAGTTCTGCATATAGCTTTATAAACCTAAAATATAATAACTAAATCTAAATGAAAATATACCATCATTGTTAATGCAGAAGTCTTAAACATCTTGTTCTAGAAACCTTAAATTACAAGGCTACACTTGAATATTAAAGCAGAGACTCCATATTAAGAAGACTGACAAGAAAAATATTTTACCACTGTTCATGCAGAACTAAGGAGAAGTGAAGGTTCTCTGAAGTTTTCAGAGTAATGTTTTATGTTTCACATTTGACTTATTGGCAGTGCTCTGTCAACTGTCTTTCAAAGAACTGCCTTCAATCACCTTATATGGTAAAGTTCCTTCAGCCCAAAGAGCCTTGACATTTTGTAGGGGCAATACACTAGCTGAGCTTTCCTCAGCAAACACTGATCTCCACACCTCTTGCTGAACGATTTATAAAGAGTCAGTGAAAACAGGTTACACATCCTGGCTTAATGGGTGGACATACTTCATCCTGTTTAGCAGCTTTATTGTAGGGACAAGGGGAAGGACAGCTTTAAAAGAAATAGTCCTGCATTAGGTATAAAACTTACACTAACCCAGCATATCACAAAATGCCAAATTGACTCATTTCAACGCCATTGTTTGTAATTATGCTCCTGAAGAATTAAATTTTAAGGATAAAGCTGCTATAATGCAAATTCTAACCTAATGTTTGATTTAATGTCATTAAAATGTAAAGCCCAGTTAGAAAACTGCTAACATTTCTGCTTCTTTCCAGCTCCATACAGATCAGCTTACAGTACCTTAGAGCTACCTTAGAGCAGCATAAAGGGAAGAGGATTGACCTTGTTTTCAGACTCATCCAATCTGCAGGATGAACAGATAAGGCCAGTGCTTGTTCAAAGTGAATATTTCACTGGGCGTAGCTCCATTATTAAAGGTTTAAACTGTAAGCATTAAAGGGGCAGGCGAAGATCACTGGTATTGGATTGCTGGATTCAGTGGGTTATTCTCGGAATTTCTTTTTTGGTATTCTTTTTGCTGCAACTTTAACTTCTTAATAATATTATTGTAAAAATGTCTACCCTTTTTTCCTTTAAGCTTTACTACTATCTTTCTACATCTTGTAAAGGATAGAAGAAATAAATGATGATGTTATGTTATAAAGTTTCTGTTGTCATGATGTTGGAATGGCTAGATTTTTTGAGTGGTGCAGGTCATTCCAAATGAATGTTTTATATTCTTCTATCATGTATGCAGTAAACATTGCAACCTGAAATGGTTTAGTTATTTATTCCCTATTTTTGTGTGTTTTAAAATTGGATATAATTTACCCTAAAGTGTTTTCCTAGTTTCAGTGGGACCAG
Source organism: Nycticorax nycticorax (assembly GCA_023375905.1). NCBI lineage: Eukaryota > Metazoa > Chordata > Aves > Pelecaniformes > Ardeidae > Nycticorax > Nycticorax nycticorax. Next base: position 10,470 of record JAKFQP010000849.1, read on the forward strand.
AGCAAAGGGCAAAGGAACAATCATTTAAAAAAGACAGCTGTGCAACTGTCCCTTATATCACTACAGACTGGGTCCAGTCTGTAAAGCCTGAAGCAGGATTTAGTTGAAACTTACATGTCTTCACCCAAACTGTAATCCAAATGTCCCTGCAGCTTTAAGCCTTGAGGCATGTGAACTCTTTAAAGAAACTTACAGGTTTATTTAGTTTGGAAGTCTCTTAAGGTTTGATATTTGCCCTAGCTTCAGATAGCTGTAGTATAGAGAAAAGAAGCACAGATCCAAGACTCCTGCTTCTATTCATGTTAGAAACTTCCTTGACCAAAGTAGGTGAGGATATGGCTCACCTGGCTGTTCTTTTACCTAAGGCTTTTGAGGATCTCAGTTCAGAATGCATTAGTCATAATTAATAAATATATATAATAACTTTAAAATTATAAATATATTAAAATTAAATATAAAAATAATAGATAAAATAAATTTAAAAAACAACTCTAGTGCACAGTTTCTATAATAATTTAGTAGTGATTGTATTTACCAAAAATTCAGTTAGCAGCAGGTTTACTCATCACAGCTCCTCATCTATAAACTCATCTCCTAAGAATATTCTTTTTATAACAATGTAAGGAAGCAAAGGTAGGAGAAATTGAATTCTCTCTCTCTCCTTTTATGCTGCACTGCAACAAAAATTCAAGACCTCAGGGACTGGAAGGTGACATTATGATTAGGAGGCTAATTCTAGGGATGACACAGACTTACAGATTCTGCTTGAAAATCAGGAGCACCTAAATTTTAATCAAACCGGCCTTTCACCAAGTATAGTCTATCAAGTAAGTAACTATGTAAGTAAATAAAGCAAGCCAGGCTCTAAAATTTGGAATCAATGAGCTCCAGATAGGACCCTAGGTTGGATTCTTTATGTGTATATTCTGATCAAAATTTGAAAACTTGTATAGCAAAATTATGGTTCTCAAAACTCTTAAACATAAATATGCTTATTTCAGAACTTTGGGACTACTGAGGGAAATGTCAAAGATCTACAGATTTCTTTATGAAATAAATCCACTGAATTTATGAAATTGCATTTAATTTGAAAGTAAATATTATTTAAATACAAACTAAAATGGAGTACAGTAACTTTATGCATTTGATGCAGTTTTATAAAAAAATGAAATTTATAGCTCGCAGTTACTGCCGTAATAGAAAATGAAAGACTAAGACTTCATAGTTAAGAAACTGAAAGACTCACGTTGTGGGTAGATTGAGACAGTAAAGATAACCAGGGAAGCTGAGCACTGTGACAATAACAGAAGTTTTGCTGGAAATCCTTAACCTGGCACAAGTAAAATGAAGTGTTGAATAAGTAAAATTAACTGTCCGTCTCCAGTTTTAGCTCACATCTTTGTCTTATTTTTGCTTTTCTTTAATTCTGAAGACATTTTGTTATTTTTCTATATTTAATTCTTGCTGTAGCTCACTTTCTCTTTTTCCCTTCTTTTGTTTTCTATTTTTATTTCTATTCTATTTCCCTTTCCTGGTTTAAAATCTTTGTTTATTTTTCTTTCTTTCTTTATATATTTCTCTTTCAGTTACCTGTGCTCAAGGTCTTTTCTTCCTTTGAGATATTACTGTTCCTCTCATCTCAGTGATTTTAGATTTTATTTTTTCTTTTATTTCATCTTATTTTTTACTTTGCATTAGCCTGCTTTTCTAAGGAAGCTTGGCATATGCAAACACTTTTTTTTTTTCAACTGTCTATCTGTCTCACATCAGTAACTTCTGAATCTGATGCCTCATTAATCAAAACTTACAGAATAATACAGAGTCTTACAGGTAAGGCATTTCCCAATAGGTTTGGGAAAGCTGGCATTTGGCTGGAGGGTAGAGAACTAAATTGATATTCCATCAAATGAAAGGCAGTTACTACTGAACCCAGTTCTGGAAGCAGCAGCCAAAGAGTCTGATACTGCCGTCAGCCAGCACAGTGCACGCTGCAGCTTGCCTTGCCAAGCAGGTGAGGAACAGGAGTGGGCAGCAGCCCAGACACTAGCAAGAGGATAGGTCAGCAATCTGAAGGAAATTGGGAAGCTGCTTTAGTTTCATTGCTCATCAACTCTTATTTTCTCCTCTTCCTCCTACACGGCTGAAGTGAAGCTAAGCCAAATATTTTGACTGTACAAAAAGCTGTTGCAGTTCTCACGCTGTTAGGTTTGTCCCTGATATACATACCAACTGGCTTTGGTGACCAGGTCAGGAGACAAACCTCTACTCTGCTGTGCACAAAATAGACCTATTTACCAATACTGGATGAGCAAAGCAGATTAGAATTGTGGTTACCAAATAAATGTTTTCTGAGGACTAATGGTCCTAAATTATTATATAAGAGAGGCCAAGTCACTAGCATTGTTAGTAAAAGCAGGAAAGTTTGTATTTCTGTATTTTTATTGTACCAGAAACAAGAACTTTATGTTGTTTGATTTTGCAGAGTTTTCCTTCATTTTAAGGAGTATTTAATAAACTTGTTCAATCCAACCAGCGAAACAACCAACCAACCCCCCCAAATCTGATTCAAACAAGAAATTTGGAATTCCCAAGTAATCTGTTTCAACAGCTGAAGTACAGCAGAAGGATAAAAATCATGCACTAGGCACACTATAGTGCACAGGGAAAGATTGATGCTTCAGCTAAAAAGATACACGCATCAATCATCAACTGAAGCACATGCAGCACAAGAAATCAACAAGAAGTAGCTAACAGGAAGCCCTGCTAACAACATATTCTATAAATTCAACAATTTATAAATAAAATAAAATAAAAAAACCCAAACAACAAAAAACAGGGATAACACTGCAAGAAGGGACCAGAACTTCATTTTCTTAAGAAAACAGCACAAGCAGTGACTTTGTGAGATTACACTTCTTTCTCCATAACTGTATTTAACAGATAAGATGTAGAGTTCTCCAAATATCATAATTAAAGCCTAATCACTAGCTTAGATGATAGGGACTTTGTGAAAGTGAAGAATTTTACATTTAATCTATGCACACTGTAGAAGGCATAGAATTGAAGTTCCTTATTCTTGGCCAAATACCATAGCTGTAAATGGTATGAAAAACGTGGGCATAATTTACTTTTCTTCCAGTTGCCTTGTTTTGAGGAGGATGCATCTGAGCATTTTTGAGACATTTTAGTCACTACACAATCCAGTCAGTGTATGTGAGGTGTATACAGAGTATATCTCAAATCAGGTTTCACAACAGAAGTATGCAATGTTTGATTTACTTTCTGGATCATTTTATGGTTCAGCTGACAGCAAGACAACTTCAGGTAGGTAGGCATGAAAGTACTGGAGAACTTCCAGATCAACAAGCAAAGAGCTAGTAAGTTTATGAAACATCAGTGGCTGATGGCTACCAATGTTTTCATCTTTCTCTTGGACAGGTGAGGGCAAGATTAAAAGTGGATTATAATTTTGATTTTGAGAGGAGAATTTAAGATAAAATTATCTGTGTTTTGGAGGCATTTATGGTCTTTAGTGGTCTTACCCATATTTTCCTGAAAAAAATATTACTTTGTTATAAACTCAATGTCATTTGAACAGGGAACTCGAATTATATAAAAATAAATGAGAATACTCTTGCCAAACAATACTGAAAGCAGATTCTAAAATAAGATGATCAGGAAGAGAAGGAAATATTTAGCACACATCAACCAGTGGCTTACAGAAATTATTTTTCAGTTAGCTCTCTATTCATGCTTACCTCTATAATTCTGAGTCCTCTTTCTCAAATTCCTGGTGTTCGTATTTTCCCTTCACTACTCTGCCACAACTAACCCTGACTGATTCTTATTTTTTCCGTTCCTATTCTGTGCTACCCTCAATCCCACTGTATTAGAAATGCCCACAAGAATGCATTAATTTAGTAGACTTCGTAGCCACTGGTCTTGCTGTTACAGCTAACACCACCTACAATTCTGAATCAAAGAAAGTATTTTTTTTTAAAGCTTGTACTTTTGATATTCTACCTAATTCTAGGATAATCACTGCAAAAAGGTTCTTCTTCATAATGAGGCTGTTGAGAAAGCCATGAGTGAGAACTGTTCTAATATACCTTTTATATAACTGGAAAGCCTGATTCCTTCCTAAAGTATTTCCCATATTTACATTTCATTTATTTACTCTGAAGTCCAATAAATGTCCCTTTAGGTGTCATAAATTAATCTAATCTAGATCATGTCTTCAAAAGTTAACTTTTAAAAAAAATTTTTTTACAACATTTGTCAAGCTCTGATGTATGGCAATACATCTCGCAACAAGCGAGACACTTTGGATGCCAGCTTTCCTAGATTAGAAACAATGAGGTAGCTAAAATACATCGGAAGTAATTTGCATATAAGCCTGTGTGATCAAGTCCTAAAATACAAAAATGAGCAACTTTGTTACAAAGTAATAAAATCCACTGAATTTGGTTTCTGTATTTAAATCTTAATTGGAATTTAAAACGAAACAAAAACCAATCCCGAAACAAAAAATAAAACCAGAAAACCCTCAGGATAGCTTATCAATCACTGTGCCTCCAGCTAAACAAAGTTCTCATTTTTCCTCCAGCAACAAAGGCAGCAACTACTGCCAGTAATTTGCATGCTTACAGTTTACAGTTGTAAAATATTCATTCCTATTTTTTTTTAAACATTGGGTCTTTGAGAAGAGGGGATAATTTTCCTCTTTTAGATCAAAAGGTCAGGAAATAGTGTATTGAATTTCAAAAAAAAATCTTCCTGCTGGATTGTGAGTAATGACTAAATGAGAAGCCATGAAGCAACAGCTTTATTCAGTTGCTGTTGCTGTCATCACCCTGTTTACATGCTGAATTGAATTACCTCTTATGCAGTATCTTTGTGTAACCCCAGCAAAACAGCCATAGCTGAAGCTTGTTTCACTACAAAGTCAGATACTAGCCAAAGTGCCTGTAAATGCTCTTTGCCTACTATTGTTGAGCTGGTGCTAACAGAAATAGGAAAAAATTACTGCACAATTTAGCTAGAAATACACATGCCATTGAGGCAAGCACAGGAGGAACTGAGAGCAGAGGCATTCCTCTTGTCAGTAGTGAGACAACAGAGGAATTGAAATCAAAGATCTTTGTATGATGAGCTCACTGTGACCATAACTTAGATTTTAGTTCTGTGTGTGTCTGAGAGCTAACACTTATGCCTGAGAAAGAACTTCAAGAAAGAGGAAAAATGATTTTTGAATAAAATTTCTCATGCAAGTTCTGTCTTTTTTTGTCTTAAAACTGTACCCATCTCAAACCACAAAGTTAAACTCTAGTGTAGGAGTGACATGAACATTAAATAACAACTACATAAACACAGAAATGCCATTCTGTAATTTGACAAAAAAATCCAAATTATATATATGTTAGGTAAGATTGTGAATTTAGCATACATTTTTTCACTATTTTAATGAATTTTAATATTGAAATTTCCAGGCCATGGAAGTGACTTCCTTTTAGGTAAGCCACGCCACAAAATAAGCTGGCAGAAGCCCCTTTTCTCCAATACAGGTGTATTTGGGGAAAACAAACAAAAAAACCCCACACTGAAATCCCCTAATCCAGTATTTGGTTTGCAGTGGTGCTGCTACATTGCTTCTTTTGATCTCACATCTTCTTTCTCATTGTCAGTCATGAGTTAAAAAAATCAGCTGTGGAGTTGTATAACATTATTATGTAAATGTTTCCTTATCCTCCAAAGCAGCAGCCCTCTGCTGAGAAGTCATGCAATACTGCAGAGCTGTGAGACAAGATTTGAGGGTGTGAGACCTGACCTTTGGGTGAATACCTTTTTACCAGGCAATTTGATTACCATGCATAGGACTGTTAGGGACTGTTTCTCCTATGCTTGATTTTTTTAAAAAACCCAACCCAAACCAAAACAAAAAAAAGAACCAAACAAAACCAACATGGATCAGCTCCTCCATAAAGCTCAGGTTAGTAGTGCCTATCTCAGAAAACTCTGCTCTGAATTCCTTAAGTTATGCAATGCCAGGTGTGTCAGCCTTCATGCACAGCCACGGTGGGGAACACGGAACAAGGCTCACACAACCTGTTGAGCAGTTCTTCCCATATGACTGACTATGCTGAATCCGTCAATCAACTTTCTTGTGCAAGGAATCATCCTCAACTGCTGAAGCACAGAGGCTGAGAAATGCTTCTTGCTATGTTGAAATTATTCTTGAGGTTAAAAGCTACATTTCAGGCAATGCTCAGAAGTTTACTACATTTACAATGGAGAGGAGAAAGGATGTCATAAGCAAGCAGTTCTTCAGTCTTGCTCAGCTCATTATCTTACATTTTTTGACTCATCCTTCAGAAGCTAAATAGCCTGAGACAAAGCTAAATAATTCTTGGCATCTGATTTAGGTTCATCCTTCCTCTAGTCCGTATTAGTACTACAGTTCTTTGTTTGACAGGGTAACAAGCAACTTATATTCTCCCTTAATTAATTACAAAGTATATCAGCCTTAGAGACATTTATCTGAAGAGAGTGAATTGGGAAAAAGGCCTTTTTTCCCTTTGTTCAACAAAGTAATGCTATGATGTTAATCCTCATGCAGTCTGTCCTCTTAACAGATTTTTAAAAAAGAGAAGAATATGTCAAATTCATCTAGAGGCTTCAGCCAAATCAGATAATTGCCATCTCATAAAATCTGCTTTTAGGGTCCAATTTTTAATTTAGCATTAGCAATTCTTAAACTATCAATTAAAAACACTACTGAGGGGAAAAAAAAAAAAGTCAAATGAAACCCTTCTTTATTTTGTAGAAGTTGCCACTGGAGTTGTAATTATGTCCTCAGAACATAATTATTTAGAATGGGGAAAATCTTTTTAGTAGGGACAGCTGTGACAGGACAAGGGGTAATGGTTTTAAACTAAAACAGGGTAGGTTTAGACTAGATATAAGGAAGAAATTCTTTACAATGAGGGTGGTAAAACACTGGAACAGGTTGCCCAGAGAGGTAGTGGAGGTCCCATCCCTGGCAACATTCAAGGCCAGGTTGGATGGGGCTCTGAGCAACCTGATCTAGTTAGCAGTGTCCCTGCTGACTGCAGGGGGGTTGGACTAGATGACCTCTAGGGGTCCCTTCCAACCCAAAACATTCTATGATTCAATGATTTCAGAACTGTAATGGAAAGACACTCAGTTCACTTTTTAGTATTCCCCTAGTATCAAACATCAAAAGTGACTTTTCTTGCCACAGCCTTTCTATTTATATTCTTTAATGAATATTTAGGCTTCCACAAAGATGGCTAGCATTTTTTCTGGAGGTTTGCAATGAAGCACTGAAATGAGATCCAGCCACAGCATCTTCATCAACATGTTCTGGTTTTAAAAAGTGGGGTCAGCTCCTTCGATTGCTGCGTAGGAATAGTCAAGGCATGTATGATACGTTGGCCCAAGGCTGTTTAGGGCTTGTGTTGTATAGGGCCTGCAACAGAAAAATGTATCTATGGTTAAACTAACAATGATTTGTTTTTCAAATATCCAACTATCAGCTTCTGATTGGAAGGAAATTGAGGGTATTTTCTCAGTTCTTTCTTTCTTTCTTCCTTTTCTCAGGGATAAGTTTCCAAGCCTGAAGTTGTATAGAAAAAAAAAGAAAATTTGCGTGACAACAGGAATACCACTGAAGAATCAAGTCCAAGTAAGGAGACATATATAACCCAACCTTATTTAATCTATATTTGAGGTATTTACATATTCCTGTCAATTTTTAAGTAAGTTATTAAAAATAATTTTTCTCTTTATATTTCATGCTCCTACTGAAATAAGCTATGCTAGGTAAAGTAATTGGTTTTATAAGAGATTAGGTGCCAAAGAAAGTGTAAAGTTTTATGTAAATGTTACTTTGACTATGTTATGAAAGAAACTTAACATCCCCTTCCCTTCAGCCCTCCTTTTCCTCCAAAATCTACGAAAAAGCTTTTTCTTTGCTAAGTGCATCTTGAAACATCCAGTGCCATATAAATGTACCCTGAAATACATTTTGGAAATCCAAGAACTACTTCATATTTCAGAAATTTGTCACTGGAAGATTAGTTAAAAACAATCATATCATACTTTAACCTTTGACCTTTCTTTGGTGATGGAATGCTTTTTCTTTACAGCTTATCTACAAATGAGACTTGTACTGACCACAGTATATCATGTCTGCCTTATTACTGTGAGTTAATAGTAGCCTGAGGACTCCTTTTGTTTTCAGCTCTGCTGTTTATTCTTTTTACCCAGAGGTCAGTAGCTGCTCAAACCACCAGGAACTGCTGAAAACATGTTCAAATTTCCTTTGAACCAGATACTTATTCTGAGACAAAAGGCCCTATTTGGAAATCATTACCAGTTTAAGAGCTGTAAAAATACAGTTTTTAAGCATATGTTAAAGGAATAAGAGAAAGTTTGACAGAATTATTTTGTAAGATTTACAGTAGAATTGGTCATTGTTCAAAAAATACAAAGGTATTTTATATACAAATGGAATATTAATACGAAGCAGGGCTGACTGAGGTAGTTACAGGTACAGTGAAATCATTAAATAAGGTCTCTGATTTCTCCAGAAGACTATGTTCAAATTATTTTTTTAATATTGCAGATGGAAAAATGAGTAAAATTATTGTTTTCTAGTATTTTGGAGAAATTCTGAACTGGTGAACTTTTCTTTAAAAAGTAAACTTTAGCAGACAACAACTGAAGGGCTTACTTTTTATTGAAGTCAAATAATTGGAAATTTTGTTTTTTCAGTTACACACATTGGCTGATTAAAATAGTGAGGGAAAATATCTTTGCAACAATAAACTGCATAACAAGGTTATGTAAACCAGGTTTCTCATGTAAATCAAAGGGAAGAGATTTCAAAACTATTCCTTCAATGAAAAATTCCCCCCATTACTATGGGTCACATAAAGCTAAATGTATTACTTACAGCTCACTGAAAGGTCAGACTAAACAACACTGGCACAGAACTCCCCAGTCCTGAAATTATGTGGGAAGTTGCCTGATTTAGGACTGTAGCTTTCAGTTTTAAGATAGGGATAAAACTAAGATATGGATTCAGCAAATTTTCTATATCTATGAACTAGCTCCAGCTGCGCCTTGGCCTTCCTGACCCCATCCCTACACAACCGGGCAGCGTCCCTACACTCTTCCCAGGATGCCTGTCCCTGCTTCCACTGCCTCTGCAGTTCCCTCTTCCTCCTTAGTTTGACCAGCATCTCTCATCTCAGCCATGCCGGTCTCTTCCCTTCTTTGACTGATTTCTTACACCTAGGGATCAAGAGCTCTTGCGCTCTGTGGATCACATCCTTAAAGATCTGCCAGCTCAGATCACTCTACGGGCTTCAAAACATTTTGTTGTTTAGAAATGTTGGTTTACTGAAATCTAAATAGTTAGGAATTAAGTATATTTAGCAAGAGTTTTTTGTTTTGTTTCAGTTTAGAATAACAAAGAATTGCAGCTATGTTAATGTTTTGTTATTACTTTGACTTTTTTTAAAATACATTAAACTTTTTATCTTAAATCATTTTCTATCATATCAACAAGAAATCTTTTAACTCATGTGAAAAACATTTTCTTCCAAAATTTATTTTGAAAGTTTTGAGATTTAATATTTCTTTCAAATAAAACTCAGTATTTGTACAGAAAATCCAATTCTTACCTGTCTGTATCAGTTAAAGAAAAAAAATAATACTTGCATGCATGATATATTCATTTTACACACACGCACACACATAGATAATCCATTAAGCAGGCTGAAGCCTTATGTCTTCATAGACTAAGTCATCTGTCATTCTTAGTGACTATTGCTTGGAAAGGCAGGATTAGTTAAAAAAAACCCAACCAAACCAACAAAAAACAAACCAAAACTGAGAACCAGCAATGGCATTTTCAGTATTGTATTATCCAGTTTTGTTCAGAAACTTAAATTAATTTACCATGATTTTAAAGTGCATGAGATCTGTTTACATCTCCAGTTCTGCCCCTTGAGGAACTGCACACCAGAATTATAAGCCACATGGAGGCAAGTTGTAGGATTCATGACAGACAGAGTGTGAATTGACTTGTCAGTCTCACAAGTAGAGCATCTGAGGATTGCAAACAGTATCTCATCAAACTTAAATTCTATTCCACTTTGTATATCAAATGACCCAACTAAAATATCATATTCTGCTGTGACTGAAGCACTTGCTCTTTCTGGACAGCTACATTCCCTGAGCCTGTCAGTACCTCTCAAAAGATAACAAAACTGTCCGTAAGAATTAAAAGTGAAAGATAAGATAAACAGAGGAAATTCACTGATTTTTAGTGCTGTGGTTTTGTCTATCTAATTGCAAAGTGAGAAAGACAGGTTTGTTCAGCTTGCATTAAGCATCCTAACATCAAGCCCAACGTGTTGTTTGGTGAAATGGTGTGGAATACTTGATGTTACAGTAAATTCCATTGTGAAAAAAGACCCAATAGGATAACAATACTTCACCACCCTGGTTTTTTTGCTTCTATTTTACAAAGTTTTACATATTCTTGTTTCTTTAGAAGGCACATATTATTGATCAGTTCCTCATAGATCTGGCATTTATCTGAAGTTGTCTCAGCTGCTGTTGAAACAGCTAGCTATTTTTAAAATCACCAGCAACAGCAAAGAATGCAGTCTGTGCATGTATTTGAATTCCAAAATGTAACTTGAAGTTGGACTTTACTTAAGGACCCTTTGATGGGAGCTACCAATGTTGAATTTCACCTTCAGCCTAGTCTAGCAGTAGTGGCTAAGCAGACAGTAGCTAGCAGCACATGTGAGGAGGGGACCAGCACAAGCATGTTTGTGTTTCATTTATTAGCAAATTAAAACTATGATTTCCTGGTGTTCTTAACTAGTTGTGATTTGCTAATGACAAGGTTAGTATTTAAGTCCATGTTCAGCAGCAAATCCCATAATTTACTTCCAAACCCTTTGAAGCTGGAAGCTTTGCTCTGCAGCAACCTGCCACCAGTGTCAACTCTGTCTTGTATGGAGATAAGATGGCAGTGTTTAGCTCTCAGTGATGCATTTTCTCTCTCAACACAGTAATTCTGGGCTTCTGATTATTGCTTGTTTAGAAGTATGTGTTTTTAATCATGCCCCAGCGTCACTTCTCATTTTCAGACAGCCTTGCATGGATAACTGCTGAAGAAATGTATGTACATTATATGCAACATACTTTTATAAATAAATATAACAGTTCAATATGCAAATAGCATTGAAAAATGAATATATATATGTATAAACAAACAAGCAAATCAGCATTCACTGATGCTGAAAACCAAAAATAAATCAAAACTATGTTGAACTGGATTCAAGATTTACAGCAGATAATATTAGTGTAGGGGTTAAAAAATAACATAATCTTATCCTGAAAGACAAATATAGAAAACTTAGTTGTTATTTAAACCTAAATATCCATATTTATTAATGTATGAAGATGCATTTTCAACAACTGTAATTCTAGCATGAAGATAGTTTGAGTTTTTTTGATGTCACAATATAACCATTTAGAACAACGGCTTAACTTACTCTGCAATTTAATCATAACATGCAGCTATATTCTGCAAGTTGAGGTAGTTTGCACTTAAATTTAGTGTCTACTAGAGTGGAAGTCTGAAGATGTGTGGTATTTCTTAAAATGGCATATTTTTAATATGACATATGACATTTTAAATTATGTATTTTAAATTAATTTGTAAAATAAATAGCAGTCCTAAATCCTCAGAATCTTTCTTCAGAAGTTAACATCCTCAGTTTAGGGAAAATGCAACATATGCAACATATGGTCATTTTTAACAAAGGGACATATTCAAAGCTTGTATTGACATCTTTTTGAAAACTGACTTGCAGTATGCATGAGACTAACATTCAGATAGCTGATTTGTGGATGAAAAAGTTAGAAGAAGGAAAATCAAAGGTTCCTCTATTAGTGTTAAATTATATGTGTTATTCTTATTGAAAGTATTGAAAAATAAGTTTAGCTCTCTTCCCAGACACTGACAACCAGAAACTATTTTCATATGTTCAATGAGATGTATGGAAAGAAAAGGAACTGTGTACACTTACATTTAACCACGTTTAATTACACACATTATTTTTGCAACATGGACATCTGCTTAAAATTTTGAATGCTTTGTATCAATTATTTTAGATACAAACAAATGTATGTGGTTTGTTCATTTAACACTAATGAATAACTGACAAAGATAAAATGTTAATAATCTATTTGCATAATCTGCATATCAGAGCAGCCCTGCCAAGAGGGACTTGGGTGTGCTGGTGGATGAAAAGCTGGACATGAGCCGGCAATGTGCACTGGCAGCCCAGAAGGCCAACCGTACTCTGGGCTGCATCAGGAGAAGCGTGTGGCCAGCACATCGAGGGAGGTGATTCTGCCCCTCTACTCTGCTCTGGTGAGACCTCACCTGGAGTACTGCGTCCAGCTCCGGAGCCCTCAGCACAAGAAGGACATGGAACTGTTGGAGCAGGTCCAAAAATGGAGGAGAGCTACAAAAATGATCCAAGGGCTGGAGCACCTCTCCTATGAGGACAGGCTGAGAGAGTTGGGGTTATTCAGGCTGGAGAAGAGAAGGCTGCGGGGAGACCTGATTACGGCCTTTCAGTACCTCAAGGGGGCCTATAGGAAAGATGGGGAAAGTCTTTTTAGTAGGGCCAGCTGTGTCAGGACAAGGGGGGATGGTTTTAAACTAAAACAGGGTAGGTTTAGACTGGATATAAGGAAGAAATTCTTTACAGTGAGGGTAGTGAAACACTGGAACAGGTTGCCCAGGGAGGTAGTGGAGGCCCCATCCCTGGCAACATTCAAGGCCAGGTTGGATGGGGCTCTGAGCAACCTGATCTAGTTAGCAGTGTCCCTGCTCTCTGCAGGGGGGTTGGACTAGATGACCTCTAGGGGTCCCTTCCAACCCAAAACATTCTATGATTCTATGATTCTATTTGCATTTATAAAATGTCAGTGCACAAAATGTATTTTGGCTCTGTTTCCTTTGCTTTCTGGGACGTTATCTGCCATGCAGGACCATATGTCACCAGAAATCATTACAAATGATCAGTTTATTAGTCTTCTGTTTCAGTGGTGAGGAGGAAAAAAAGAGCCCCCAAAACAAAACTGAAAAACTACAGACCTACAAAGTAAAAACCTGTTTTCTATACATTCAACGGATGTCTTAAGAACTCCAAATTGTTTTGGTCCCTCACCAGTTTTAAGCTGAAATGTTGAGATTTATATTTCAGGCAGTCTTGAGCAGATACTGAATTACTGACCTGTTTAGGAACATATTTGGACCTTCTAAGTTCCAGTTTGGAGTTAAGAACTGAGCACCTAAGCAAATATTTTGTCAGTATGATTATTCTTCTCCCCATATCAGAGACCATCAACAGATTTCTTCCCATAGAGGTAAAACTGTGCATCATCCCAGACAAAATTTAGAGCAGTTACATAGTTAGATGACTCAAAGAACTGCCCCCATAAGTAGTTTGGTCAGCATGGTCACTACACATTTAAAAAATTAATTCAACTTCAAGTTCAGATCCCTAAAAGAGTTCTCTCCATGTGGCTTAGCTGTCTAAGCTTTCATTAGGTCCAGTGAAGGTTTGCTGAGTTCCCAGACTGCCTGTGTACTTGACTAAATTATATCATCCCTGGCCATTAGAAGGCACCCACCTGGAGAAAGTTTCAGGTCTTAACTTAGGAATCCCTTCAGTAGTGCCAAGTGTTGTAATTCCTAAGCATATGTTTGTAAGGAAGGAAACTTAATAAGCAGCTGAGTAGTTTATAGTCTCATTAACTGAGGACATTGCATTGGGGTAGCAAATGTTGTTTGGGGAACCTACAAGAATGATTTCTTCAGTATGCACATTATTTGTAGATATTTGTCTTTAAAAATGCTAAATAAAAAAAACCCTCAAATTGAAAAATGTGTTGTTAAACATCTCTGCCATCCTGATATACATTATGAGCAAAATTCAGCCCTGACATAATACTGCAGTACATTAAAGCTAAAAGAAGGAAAATGTTTCTCTATACAAAACGCAGTTCCAGTACTGAAAAGTATTTTTCTTTTCCCAAAATAGCATTTCCTATTTAACTGGAAGAATCTGAATTGCATTAGAGGGCTTTGTAAGCTCAGAGTTTCCTTTTCTTGTGTGTGTATATTTTATCTGTTAGTTTTTAAATTAGCATGCTGATTACTTGGGGTTCTTTTTTCACTCAATAAATAAATAAATAAAACACCTAAATGCAGAATAAAATAACTGATAAAAGAAATACGCTCCTAGAGTCTATTAGTGAAAAAGGTATTGCATAGCTGAGCTGGAGAGAATGCGAGTCTTAAAGAATAGCAGTATTGCATTAATAAGATAGGAAGAGCTTTTTTCCATGAGTTCCTGAGACAAAGATTTATCACTTGCTCCTTGAGCCTGACTATGAAAAGAAACAAGTAATTTCACCTCAGAGACAGCACATCTTCAAAATTTAGTGTGACACCCTGACTTCCAAATTTTTAAGTCCTCAGACAAGAGCCATATGATTCTATTTGTCAGAACTCAGGCTCAGAGTTGAAATGAATGCCAAAAGCAAAATTTAAAATTTTCAACTTAAACTGAACCAATGAAATTATTCAGCTTGATACTGTATCTGAATTTCATCAGGAGATTTACATTTCTGTTAGCTTGTTTTATTGGCTTTATAGGATGAGCTTCTTGCCATTAATATAACATGGTTTGGGTTCTTGTTAGCACTCCCATTCTGTTTCTGGAACCTAAACAGAAGTTTCTGGGTTGCTTTGGTCAAGGCAGAGGATTTTCAAGAGGTTTTTTATGGATCAGAGGGCTTTAAAAACAAGCTTGTGCTATATGTGCTGCAGGGCAAGTGAGGTGAGATATTATGCAGCTGAATTAGAATTAGGCTTCATGAGAGCTCAGCCACTGAAGCCTGCAGAGGTTCTCTGGAGAACACTTACAGAAAAATTATTTTCCTCAAATAATTTTTTTTTTTTATGGTTGAATATTAAGAGTCTGATTTTATTTCCTATGGAAATCAGGGTCAATGTGAATGCTTCTTTTTTTAGTATGTGTGGGATGTGACAGGCCCTGGAAGGTAGTTTCTCAACGTCTGCTAAATCCCTTCAGGGGATACCATGCAAGCTGAAGGAAAGACAAAATCATTGAAATAAAAATGAATTTGCTTCTTCTGCATATTTTTCTGCTTCTTAAAAATAAATCACTCTTTATTTTTCCTTTTTTATAGTTGCATGAGAGACATACAGCATATATTTAATTTCTTGCAGACTTTATTCCGTTCAAAGAAATGTTACTTTGCTTTCAACTTATTTAAATCTGATTATTTCTGTGTATTTTCACTCAATCTATGGATCTGAATCCAAAATGATAATTCTGCACTAGTATTAAGAATATCTCAAATTTAACTGGGACCCTTTTGATGAAGTTACTTCCGATCTTAAGGTTCTCAGATGTGCTGTTGTTTGTTGCTGTGACTTTGGACAGTGACTACTTTGAAGTTTTTTGCCAGGAGTAAAGATTTCACAATAGTCTCTGTCAATTCAACAAGATGAACTAACTTTACACTATCAGGCAAGAGGGAAGGAACAAGTAAGAAAGATAACTGTCAAATATATCAAATTATTGCAGAGAAACAGAAATAATTGCCTTTTGATCTTTTTCTATTAATCATCTTGCTCTAGCATCTGTTGTCACAAGACTTGAGCACCCTGTAATAATGTTTATAGTTTTATAATGTAAAATATACACCAGAGAATAATGCAGAAAAGCATGTGCCTTTAGGACAATTATTTTATTCTTACACAACATGGGAGGCTATGACCTTGTCACGATCC
>JAKFQP010000849.1:38591-84215 GCA_023375905.1 Nycticorax nycticorax
GAAGCAGATCTATAAATATTTCTCCACCTCTTTCTCTCTTTATTTTAAACCTAATAATATCCTCTATGAAAAAAATGTGTACTGCAAAATTACAGAAGATGGAGCTTATATAAATTCAAAAGAAAAAAATGCAGGAAACATTTTAATTCTGCATGTTTGGTTTTTTTTTTCATACAAATCTTGATTCACAGAACTTAAAACATTCAACAGAAATGTCTCAAATCTGATGACATTAAATTTCATGTAAGCAAATAGGAAATGTTTCAATAAAGTCAAACCAGAACTTTTTGCTTTGCAAGGTATCTCTTATTATAAGAGGCAGCATGCATATAAATGGATGTAGAAACCCAGCTTAAGATGCATGTTGCAGTCATGCATGACTCCATACCAGGACATGACTTGGATACTGTCATTCCTTTTAACACCTCCTCCACAAGAAAAAAAAAAAAATGCCTGTAATTGTTGCACTCTGCACTAGTTGTTTTGAGAGATGGCAAAGTATTAGAAACTAAGTGTAGGAAACACCACTCCATGACACAAAGTTGCAATATAGCCTTTCTGGTTTTAAGGTGAATAGAGATCTTAACCTTAAAATCACTATATCAGCGCTATGCTTGCACCTATAATTGCTTAAGACAGGCACAGGCAGTGATCCCATTTGTCTTTTCCTTTCTCTTTTAGTTACATGGAATAATCCACTTACCTGTCCAATATCAGCTGTGAAAGAGCCCTTTAGTGAGAAAGTGTGTTTGTTTGACCCAATGTAAACTTCTGCAATGTACATTTGAGGTAGCTAAACAAATTTGTCTTCGGTGTTGATGTTGATTCTTTAAGGTGCTATGTGTTTCCTAAAACAGATAGCTAAAATAAGTCAGATAACTCATGTCCTAAAATTGTTTTTTCCCTATATTGACACAAAGATATTATGGTTTAGGAGTAAACCACACTGTTGACATGTTATGTGACTTGAATCCCATTAAGGGTGATATAATTGTTATTTCCTAATCAATTGCATGGAAACATATGCTTTTACAATAATTTAGTAATCAAGCACTTTTTAGCAACTACATTTGATAAGACGTTTTCTCTGTGTTTGTAAAACTATAAGATACATTCCACTCTAAGGAAGGTAGAAGTTAGAAGGGACATGTGTAGTTACAGAAAGAGAACAGCTGAGTATGAAAAACAGTATTTTTTTAAAAAAAACCTTTCCTGAAGGAGAGAATGTTAAAGTTCATTTTAATTTTTAGTTTCAAATAGGCTTATTTTCCAGATGGGTTTCTGGAGCAATTTAATACACGAAACAGAAATAGCAGTATTATTTAAAACCTCTATGGGAATATGTATGTTAAGTATGGTTTCTTTTATCTTTCACTCTTTTTAAATTTTTTTCACTTTATGATCAAGACCCTTACCAGGTTTCTCCCTGATTTGTGTTTTTTCCAGTTTTGTCGATCCAGCATAATAGTGACACACCTCATTAGTACAGGACACCTTTATCTAGGCACCATGAAAAGGACTGATATCTTTCTGAACTTCTTTGTGTTCAGATATTTGTTGCTAGGATAACATGATTTCCTCTCCTTGTCAGGTACCTGCATAAAACAAAGCATATTCAAAACGGGCAAAGCACGGAATTCAAACTTTAGAAATGGCATATCATGCTTCAACTTATTATGCATCAACTTATGCTTCTCTGATACCAAACTATAATCTATGATACCAAAAGATAATCTTAGATAACAGACAGCAAAATATGTATAAGTGAAAAACAAACATGAAAAACATCTCTTCTGTCCAATCCTCATGGCAACTGTCACCTTCATTGCCAACTAGACCTAACTCTTTTTTTCCTAAATTCTACATTCCAAAATCCCTTCAGGTATGCCTCAACTCACATATTCAGAACCCACATTCACTGAAGGCAGCCACCTCCATTCTCCAACTCAGCTGTCTCCAGCAAATCACAAACAAGACAGAGTTTTGGAATTGCGGTTCTGTCTGACATTGTGCTGGGGTTACAAAAGTCTTTCAAAGTTACCAAGGGCCCTCACTTAAAATAAACTTTATCATTTCTGAATGCAATGCCTTTGTTATTTATTGGATCAGATCCTTGTATAAATGTAGTTCGTCACAAATACAAGCATAAGGCAGGACACAAAACCCCATGAATACTAAAGCTAAGGATTCTAGAGATAAACTGTTGGGCAAAGTAATGCAGCAAAGCTGAGAAAATAAATGAGTTATGTTATTGTAGCAGTGCCCATCATGACCTTTGATGAAAGTTGAAGGTAACGTCTTACAGGTGTTTTCTTCAGAAGGAACTTTCAAGCACACTGGAACTGACAAAGTCTGATTTTCTATGGCTTTTTGTCATGTGGTTGGATTCATTGGTATCTGCAAATTCAGTTAAAAACTTGTTTCTCCAGAGTGTAATTAGGTTTAAACATTCACTGAAGTCTTATTGCATGAGGGCAGTATGTAAGTTTTTCTTCTCATTTGGCTGGCTATTTTCCAAAGCTTGAAGCACATCTTGATGTCTACAATCTCTATGACATTTTGATCATCTTGATCTGTATGACATCTTGATCTTTCTATCAACTCTGATTGAGATTGACCAGAGTTCAAAAGATATTGATATGAAGTAAAGCAGACAGAGTGTTTTGTGCGTCCAGCCAGGAACAGAATAATCGCATAAGCTTGATTTTCTTAGACTAAAAGAAATCAGACTAAAAAGAGTTGTTCACAGTTCAAAAATTCCACCATTGTAACTTAACATATGTAAGCATAAACCTGCAAAATCTAAATATTATAATTGCACTGAAATGAGATCAGCTCTGTAAGATGACAGATAAGTAGTTAGATACTGAAGTAAGATTTCTGATGTTCAGCAAAGTACTAGTGAAAATGTATACTTATTGAAAGAAAAAAGGCATTTTGAAGAGGAAGTTTTAAAGGTCCATAAATGTCTATATATGTCTTTTAAAGACCCATAACATGAACTGAACACAAACCAAACAGTGACTGAAACTTTTCTACATACTTTTTTTAAGGACAAAGAAGAAATTAGAAATAGAAAGCGTATGATGTAATCATATTGAAGATAATAACCATATAAAAGAATGCATAATATAATGGAATAGGAGTTGATTAAAATATGCATAAATTTTAGACATAACTGAATTCTCTAGATTTAAGTCCCTGAAGAGCTTAATTCACCGTGTGATACTGGTACAGAGCGATGCATTTGTTATCTATCATACTAACATGAGTAAAGAAATGTCTGGGAAGAAGTGCTCAATACAATTCTGCTGCTAGGCCAGTCTGGGGCAGTCTGGTTTCTGGAGATACTCTGGTACAGCCCATTGTGATTGGTGACATGCTCCATCCTGAGCTACCAGAAATGGTTGAGTCAAATGGACGGAGAGTAGGTGATTATTGAAATTAATGGCTGGTGTGTCACTGCAGGTGGTAGGCAGCAAGAGAGGCAGAACTTGGAAGGAGCTATCAACACTACTCACTCTCCATGTATTTTTAAGATTTTAGAGTAAACGTAGTGTTACTCAGTATTCATAATTGTGTGATTGTGTCCTCAGATGCAATCAGATTTCACAGAATCACAGAATGGCAAGGGTTGGAAGGGACCTCTGGAGATCATCTAGTCCAACCCCCCTGCTAAAGCAGGTTCACCTAGAGCAGGTTGCACAGGATATTGTCCAGGCGAGCTTTGAATATCTCCAGAGAAGGAGACTCCACAGCCCCTCTGGGCAGTCTGTTCCAGTGCTCTGTCACACTCAAAGCAAAGAAGTTCTTCCACATATTCAACTGAGACCTCCTATGCTTCAGTTTGTGCCCATTGCCCCTTGTCCTGTCGCTGGGCACCACTGCAGAGTCTGGCTCTGTCCTTGTGACATCCACCCTTGAGATATTTGCATCCACCCTTGAGATATTTGTACATGTTGATGAGATCCCCTCTCAGTCTTCTCTTCTTCAGGCTGAACAAGCCCAAATCTCTCAGCCTTTCCTCATAGGGGAGATGCTCCTGTCCCCTCATCATCTTTGTTGCCCTCCTCTGGACTCTCTCTAGGAGTTCCTCATCTTTCTTGAACTGGGGAGCCCAGAACTGGACACAGTACTCCAGGTGGGGTTTCACCAGGGCAGAGTAGAGGGGGAGGATAACCTCCCTTGAACTGCTGGCCACACTCCTCTTAATGCACCCCAGGATAACATTGGCAATCTTGGCAACAAGAGGACCCTGCTGGTTCATGGTCAGCTTGTCATCCACCAGGACTCCCGGGTCCCTCTCGGCAGAGCTGCTTTGCAGCAGATCAGCCCCCAGCCTGTACTGGTGCATGGGGTTTGACCTCCCCAGGTGCAGCACTCGACTCTTGCCCTTGTTGAATTTCACCTTGAATCCTGCCTAAGCTACTAAATATAATTGTATTATGATGTCCTGGTTTTGGCTGGGACAGAGTTAATTTTCTTCCTAGTAGCTGGCATAGCACTGTGTTTTGGATTTAGTATGAGAATAATGTTGATAACACACTGATGGTTTAGTTGTTGCTAAGCAGTACAAACAAACCAAAAGTTTTCTCAACTGTAAGTTTTCATGAAAACCCAACCTTGATCAGTTGTTGCCAAAGGTATTTTTTAATGCATAATAATTAATACACATTGTCTGTCTTTTTCACTTACTGTACTTACGCAGAGACAGCCTGGAGTTACACAGCTACAATAAAATTGATACTATCATAGCAGGGCCTGAAGGAAGGGGAGAATAGGGACTTGCAGAAGAAAGCCAGTGTCATCTTCAGTGTCTTCTAAAACTGACTCTAAAGAGTAAGCAGAACATTTTGAGAAAGTAAACAAAGGTCAGATTGTCAAGGAAAGCATCACTGCTCCTTCAGTAAGAAGACGGTCCATTAATCTATTCTGAAAAACTCAGTGTTTTCTCTTCTTTTCTCACTTG
The DNA here is from genome assembly GCA_023375905.1 of Nycticorax nycticorax. Classification (NCBI taxonomy): domain Eukaryota; kingdom Metazoa; phylum Chordata; class Aves; order Pelecaniformes; family Ardeidae; genus Nycticorax; species Nycticorax nycticorax. Next base: position 43,561 of record JAKFQP010000849.1, read on the forward strand.
CTTTCACTGATATATTTATTATCCCCAGCCCCTCACTTCAGAAGCCCGAGGAAGAAAAGCCACTCAGAAGTGACAAATGAAGTACACAGATAATGCTCACTGCTCAGTGCTGTAAGGAAAGCAGCATGTTGAATTAAAACTATCATTTATGTTCTCAAATCCTGTCCAACATTGTACTTATTAGCCCTCTGAGGCCACCGATGCTGGTACTTCTGGATGATCAGACAAGATCAGATCTTTCCTGCTTACCAGCCTCTGAGGGAAATATCTCAGCGAATGCACATTTTAGACTTTTTCAGTGGGTAAATTCATGAAGTCATCTGGGTTGAAATGATTGAAAGAATATTCAATTTCAGTACGAAAGACCAGGACATTTTGCAGATATGACATGTAGTTACCTTTACCTTTCTGAAAGAACTGAAAAATTCTACTTAATGATGATACAAAAGGTAATTCCCAAAGGAAATTTAATTAATGTGAATTAGTTATTTTGGGCAATACAAATTTTATAAATTAACAACATTGATATATATATGTTTATTTTCTGGGAGGTACATAAAAAAAAGCACGAGTCTGAAATTTTCAAATTAGAGCACTGCGATAGTAAGAAGGGAATAAAAATTCTCTGTTTTCCTTTCATAAAACCATGGAACACCTCAGGCTTGCTATAATCCATTATGTTAAGTTGTTAAATATTTGAGATGAAAGTTCGATGCTTTTGTCATTTTTACCAGAAAAAATATACTTTTACATAGAAAAGCACAGCTGTAATGTTAGTTATTGAAAACAAATATAACTAAAAATGTCTAAATTCAATAAATGCTTTCTTTACATATGGTTATTGTTCTCCCCCCAAAAGCTATATCTCGAAACAAAAAAAGCTGTCTTGAAACAAATTGAAGTAGCGCCACTACTCCATGTTAAGAGTTTTTAAATGAATCGTTTTACCCAAAGGATTTGGATAATTTCCTCATAAAATTGGCCCTTAAAAAATTGTCCATTTACAGTGATTAATGAAAAAGAACTTTTAGCACTCATAATATTTTACAATGCCAATTGCTTTACCATTTTTCAATAAATCAGTTATGCAAATGCCTGTCTTTTGTAATACAGAATATTACTGTTTTCATTATCCATCAAAACTATAAGGTAACTTAGAGATAATGGGCAGACAAAGAAGGGGAAAAGAATACAATAAAAAACAAGCAAATGTTGGAATTTTTTTTTTTACTTTATGGTATTATTGGAAAAAAGTTATGTGTAGAGTTGTGTTGGGTTTCTGTGGCAAGGTCTTGGTAGTGGGGGGGGCTACAGGGGTGGCTTCTGTGAGAAGCTGGTAGAAACTTTCCCTGTGTCCACTGCTGGCCAAGGCCGAGCCAATCAGCAATGGTGGAAGCACCTCTGTGATAACATATTTAAGAAGGAAAAGAAAAACATCTGCGGCTCAGTAGCTGGGGAGAGAAGAGAAGTGAGAGGATGGGAGAGAAAACAGCCCTGCAGACACCAAGGTCAGTGAAGAAGGAGGCGGAGGAGGTGCTCCAGGTGCCAGAGCAGAGATTCCCCTGCAGCCCGTGGTGAAGACCATGGTGAGGCAGGCTGTCCCCCTGCAGCCCCTGGAGGTCCACGGTGAAGCAGATATCCACCTGTAGCCCATGGAGGACCCCACATTGGAGTGGGTGGATGCCCAAAAGGGAGGAGGCTGTGACCCTGTGGGAAGCCTGCGCCAAATCAGGTTCCTGGAAAGACTTTGCGGACCTGTGGGGGGAGGAGCCCACGCCAAAGCAGGTTTGCCGGCAGAACTTGTGACCCCACAGGGGACCCAACGCTGGAGCAGTCTGCTCCTGAGGGACTGCACCCCATGGAAATGATGGACCCACACTGGAGCAGTTCATGAAGAACTGTAGCCCGTGGGAAGGACTCATGTTGGAGAAGTTCATGGAGGACTGTCTCCTGTGAGAGGGACCCCACGCATGAGCAGGGGAAGAGTCCTCTCCCTAGGATGAAGAAGTGGCAGAGACAATGTGTGATGAACTGACCTCAACCCCCATTCCCGTCCCCCTGCGCCGCTGGGGGAAGTAGGTAGAGAAACTGGGAATGAAGTTGAGCCCAGAAAGAAGGGAGGGGTGGGGGGAAGGTTTTTAAGATCTAGCAGTTTTTCTCCTCTCCTTCTCTGATTTTGATTGATAATAAATTAATTATTTTTTTCAAGTTGAGTCTGTTTTGCCCGTGATGGTAACTGATAAAATGAACTCTCCCTGTCCTTATCTCGACCCATGAGCCTTTTGATTTGCTTTCCTGTCCTCTGTCCTGTTAGAGGGGAGTGATAGAGCGGCTTTGGTGGGCCCCTGGCATCCAGCCAGGGTCAAACCACCACAAGAGTGGAAGAATAATAGATATTTTCAAAGTGAAAGGATGAGCACTTCTCCATATATTTTGGATACCGCACAAGATAAAGTTTCCAATGCCACTATGTAAAGACTCAAGTAATTGCTTTAAGGACTGAACCAAGATGATTTTCTAACAGAATGTCTTGAAAACAAAACAAAATAATTTTTTTAAAAAATTATATTTTCTATCTATATATCTGAGAATTTACCACTACTCTTGTGCAAGGTTGTGATTTTCTTTCAAGGGTGGATTTTCTTCTGTGACCATCTGCCAGCTGCAGAATAGCTTGCTTGTTGCTATTTCTATACAGGTAATGTGTGCAGCTTCTGTAGCCTAGATTAAGGAGAAATAACCCACTGGAATCTCTTCTGTCTGTGGTAAACCAGCTCAAGTGTATGAGGATTTGGCCAGCAGATCCCGTAAGACTTGTTACTGCATAGCAGTTCATGCTCATTCAGTCTTATCCCTGCATACTCATTTCAGTGAGGCCAGTACACAGTCTCTAGTGGTGATCTCAAAGGTTCTCTGTCAGGGGACCTGGCTGGTCCTTTACTGCCTTCCCAGATGTGATTGATGTAGACTGCCTGCTCACTCCTGTTGATCTCGCATCAACAAATCCAGTGTTCTCGCCGTGCATGGGATCCATAAGGCTCTCTGCATTGATGTTAATACAAATAACGAAGGATCTAGGACGCCAAAACACATTGTGATACATATTAAAAGTTAGGGGGCCTGCCTCTTGCCATATGTATAACAGATGATGAGCATAAGATGCAGCTATCCTTTTTTTCACAGGAAAGTGAAATGTTATTTATCAAATAACATACAGCTCACTGGGGGTAGGATTGAACTTCTTTTTGACTAACTAGAGTGATAAACTTGCTGAAGCATAATACATTCCAGGCTTTATTATCCAGGATCTCATAGCTAGTCGTCATCAGGGTTTGGAGTTACTTTGTTTATTTGTTTTAGTTTAACAGTATTTGGCATATTGCTGAACTTCTGTGTCTGTGAATCCCAGAGACAGTTTTTGTATCCTCTATTTCTGGTAGTAACTAAAGTCTAATGAATTTTAAACAGTCTACTTGTCCATCATATTATGTAGGATGAAAAATAGGGAGTGTTGAAGAATTTCACCAGAGTTTGTGTTTCTCTAGGTTTGCCTTTATTAATAACTCAGAGCTGGGCCATCACCTCAGTGAGTGGCACTGTAAAAAATACACCTTACAACTTATACACCTTTTCAGCATGATTACATAATAAGCAAAGTCTGCTGTAAGTTTGCACTGCATTCTCAATTCCTGTATTCTTCTTGGTCAGTATAAAGTTCTCTATTTTCCTCTGTTGGTACGTTCAGTCTCAGTCCTGTAGCAGTTCTGCTTCATCTGGTCTATTTCAAATGTCATTGTCTTCATCCTCTGGTGGCACAAAAGCTTGGTGTTCTTTGTGAACTTACTCTAAATTCTAACCCTTGAGCTTAGTTGCAAGATATCCTTACCTTATCTCTAAGTCTAAAACTCCTACAATACCTATTGCTTAACGTTGATTTCCATTTGCTCTCTTCCTTCTGCTGATTCAGGTCAGCTCATGGTTAACCCAACCATGGAAGGAGCTGTACAGGGGACAATTGATCAGTTTATCATGCACTGAAGGCATAATTATATATATATATATGCCCATTCTTTAACAATGCCTATCCCAATCTAGTCTTAACCCTATAGTCCCAGCAAGCTCTACAGAATTTTCCTTAACAGGAAGTATGACCAGTTTTTACTGTATTCTATGATTTCAGTCAGGGTCTCACTAGCTTTTTTCTTGTCTTTATTAATATGAGGGTTTGAAATTATTTTCCTTAGCAAGAACCTGTTGCGTTTAATGAATAGGTCAGCATGGAGTTAAATGAATTCATGTGAATTTACATCAATTTCTCCATGTGTTTAAAATGCACTAAGAAGTAGTCTATAATTAATGCCCTACCCCTCAAGACAATAAATATATTTATGCACACACAAAACATATGCCTTCTTATATGCTTGTGTGTTTGTGTGTGTGCATACATAACTTTAAAAAGTTAAATATATCCTAACAGCAATCAGAAAACTTATCACCTAATCAAAACCATATTCCATCCAAGTAAGACTAATTTGGCGTATTTGAAAATGATGGTAGACCCCTCAGAATGAAAAAACAGCTTAAAGATAACAGTTGCTCTAAGAATTTATTATTTTTTTTTAATTTTTAAGGTGCAGTGAAACATGCTCTCAAGATTTTCTCCACTGCAGTAGAAGCTAGAAATTTAAATTTATTCAAGGGGCAATCCTCATTATATGGATTTGCGTAAGGAGGCATGTGCTGGCTTGGGCTGGAACAGAGTTAATTCTCTTCATAGCAGCTAGTGTGGGTCTATGGTTTGGATTTGTGACAAAACCAGTGTTACAGGGATGTTTTCATTACTGCTGAGCAGTGCTTACACAGAGTCAAGGCCTTTTCTGCTTCTCACAACACCCCACCAGCAAGTAGGCTGGGGGTACACAAGAAGTTGGGAAGGGGACACAGCCAGGCCAGCTAACCTTAACTGACCAAAGGGATATCCCATACCATATGACATGGTGCTCAGCATATAAATCTGGGGGAAGAAGGAAGGGGGGACATTCAGAGTGATGACATTTTTCTTCCCAAGTAACCGTTACACGTGATAGAGCCCTGCTTTCGTGGAGATGGCTGAACACCTGCCTGCCAATGGGAAGTAGTGAATGAATTCCTTGTTTTGCCTTGCTTGCATGTGTGGCTTTTGCTTTACCTATTAAAATGTCTTTATCTCAGCCTATGAGGTTTTGCACTTTTACCCTTTCGATTCTCTCCCCTGTCGCAGCAGGAAGGAATAAGCAAGTAGCTGTGCAGTAACCCCAGTTGCTGGCTGGGGTTAAACAAGGCATTAAGAAAAGAACTACTTACAATGAGATCTGGCAATGTTACAACTTCTGCCTGCAAAGAAAAGAGAACGAATATTGTAGCAAGAATGATCCACTTTCACACATAATATGAAGACAGATTAATATCAGAATAAAATGCACTTGTAATCAGTCTATTTATTCTATAAATAAATGGCTTCACTGAGATATTTTCAATGATCCATGCCATGAATTTCTCATAGTCCAGGATAATGGAGTTATATTGGTTGTGGAGATGATTCCACTGGCTTATATATGCTTACTATTTTTGCTGAACAATTCAGAACACAACTTTATTAAAGTAAGTACTTCTATGTCATTCTTTAAGTTGAAATTTTTCCCATGTCTTTTTTTTTTTTTTTTTTTNAGAAATTCATACTTTATTAAAGCAAGTCTCTAGAACATTCTCACAGTACTTGGTTGGACAAACATGGTCATATTTGATAAATTCTGCAGTTTATTTTAAGTGAGCTACTTACACATTTGCTTTGGCAAGCCAAGCCATACATCTGGTGTGTTGTAGTAGGGTCTTCCTTTTTCATGACTCAGTAGACCCTGTGTGAGGCTTTGCTGTTAGTCACCCTGTTGTGCCACTTCACTTCAAATCAGGGGCTTCTTACAGAACATCTTCAGAAGAAATATGTAATGAAATATTCAGTGGAAGATCCACAGTATGTCATAAATCTGTACAGCAATATAGCCAGTTTCATCTTGCCTCACTTAAGAAACAAATTTCCTTTAGTCTCAGTGTGGAGAAAGACATTTCCTAAAAGCGATTCAACTCAGTGAAGATCTGGAAACAAGGACAACCTCCTCTCCAGAAAATGAACACTTAATTTAATTCCCCATAAAATGATATTACAGTATGCTAAGTAAAAGCTATTTGTTTTGTAAGCTCTTTAAACTCTTGACTGGATTAACTTCAGAGAGAACATGTGTAGCTGGGAAATAGTTCAGTTATGTCTGCTCCTGTGTCACCATGTATAGAGAAAATCCTAAGTTCTTTTTATATATACCTAAGCATTTACTTCTATTGAAATTATTATTTGCAAATATTTGTATCTTCATGTGGTAGCTCTCTGCTGCTACTTTTCAATCAAAAAATAAAACATTTTCTGCACAAATACAATCAAGTCATTGAACAATAAATCTAAATATCTATGTAAGAATCGTAATATTGGAATAACTATATTTTGAATCATCAACTGTTATAAAACAGCTGCTTACTAAAAAAAAGAGCCTCTACAAATCTTGTTATGAAGAAGAGTTTATTTCTTATTCAGGGAGTATTTCACTGAAAAGATTTGAAATAATCAGGTTTAGAAGAAATTTTTTGAGAATTGAGGCATCTCTCTCGATAATGTTTGAATGAAGGAAGTCATCTGAGGCAGTAATTCAACTTTTGCTTGTGGAGCTGAAGGAATATCTTAATATACAAAATAGATGAAAAAAAGTAATACTTTATAAAAGTTCTGAGAATTTCATTACAAGATCAATGGTAGTTATCAGATTGCAAATTCATATGCTGAGTAGCCAGCCAAAGTATTCTACAAAGCTAATGAAACATTGACAGTATCTGATATTTAATTTATTCATCTTTGAAAAAAGTGTCACTACTTCCTTCAGTAAAATGATAGAGAGGAATACAGAAAATCAAAGATGTGAAAGGAAAGCAATATTCTGCTGCTTTTTTTCCTCCCAACTGCAACAAGTCCATGTGTTTCCAAACCTTTAAACCCTCACCTTGTAGCAAGGGCCAACAGAAATCAAACAATAGCTTTTGAGGAAGGCAGCCACATGAACAACTTCAGATTCTTTCTGACTTAACACTTCAGCAACACCTTCACCTTCTACAGTTATCTTTCAAACAGTGCCTTCAGTTACAGAGATCATTAGAATTAAATTTAACATAAAAGTTTTTCGTTTGAGAAGGAGTCAAAGCTGTTTGCGTTATATGTTTCATCACACATCAATGTTTTTAAAATATGAATCTTTGCCAACTTTGTCTTCAGAGAACACTGTGTCATAAGGTTTTGTATTTCTGTTACTTTTTTATATTTTATTTCACTATGAAAGTGAAAGCTGCATGAAATTCTGAAATATCCACTAGCATGACAACAATATAAGAATGCAAAGAAATGTATAAGTCTTTCTTTTTGCTTCTTCTCATTCTTTTCAGAACTTAGTTTTCACTGTGGGTAGTTTAACTTTTCCAGTTTTTATAATCTGACAGTCAGATTAAGTAGGTACAAATTCAGAACATCCTTCAAACATAATGTGACTTTGAATAAATATTTCATATTCTTGTATTCCGGATGTATTTTGTCAAGTACAAAACTCAGGGCCCTACTAGATAAATCAGTTATATTGCTTCTGTAACAAAATACAGTAGTTACACCAGCCTGAAATTTATCTGAATCAATAAAGAATACAAAATTACTCAATTTATGGTGCATTCATCATCTTATTTTTACAATAGCCTTATATACAATCACATTTAAATATTCATCTCCACAAATTAAATGTGAAATTTTAATATTAAATATTCCAAACATGTTTCTTCCCTGGTTGAGTTTACTGTTTCCATCTCATAACATTCTTTGAGTTTCCTTTGCAGTTACAAATGCAGGAGTTTACTATTTGACCCTTCATTGAAGAATCTGTTTCTTTTCAATTTTGTTGCAGATCAATATATTTGGAAGAAAAGATATATTAAAATAAAACCCCCAAAATCCTATAACAGATGCTGACACACACATGTGCATACACACGCGCGCGCACACACACACACACACACATTCTTATAACATCTGTGCCCAACACTGTGTATGAATATATTGCTCTGGTATGTGGTTGAACCAACCGACTTCCAGTAAAGTTAAGCATTAAGAAAATCTCTTCCCTTTGTAGTTTTACACTTTCAGTTTTTTTTCCTTAAGGAGGCAGCTTCTCTCAAACATTCTTTCTCAGATTTTTTAACTGAATGCCTAAGAATACGAGGATGCTCTTGTCTGTGTTATCAGGCTACATGAGTTTAACACTGGTTTATTTGTTTGTTTAAGAAACCATTTTTCTCCCACATTCGCCATACTAGAATGAACTGCTCTATGAATTCCTTGGACATTAGCCAAACTCAGGGAGTTTTCCCCCAGATCATTGTATCTGAGTTAGTTGGTTGTTAAGGTGTGATCAGAGAAGATGATGTCTGCACCCTGTCCTGGGGGCATGCAATGTTTCAACTAGAAAGGAATTCAGCCAATCAAAAAAGGCATTACTTGTGCTTTGGATCAAATAACTATTTTGAACATTTTCTACTCTACTTCCCCAAAAAATTAATCATCCTCTATACACATGGAAATTGATATTACACCAAGCAAAACCTTTCCATAAACTTGTTAGAACATTTGATCGATTTTTTACAAGTGCACAAAGATTAATGATAAAGGTGCCTGCCAAACTGAACTCTCCTTTAAAACAAGTTATTGTGCTATAAGATTTAAAGAATCATGGAGTTCTTTTTTTATCTTCAACTTGTAAAATAATATAGGTCTGTTTCTTCTAACTCTTCAGGGATATTTTTTTTCCTCACAAAAAATTCTTCACAGAAATACAAATTACACAGGCCACCATACAGCCTGATTAATTTCAGGGAAGAAGTATTCACATATCTCTTGTTATGACTTGACCCAACTTTTAATAAGAATAAAATAATTTTTTTTTTGCATGATAATATGGAACTTTAATGAAACAAGGCTGAGGTCACAGCAATGAAGTTTTCAAACACCTTTCTTTAAGCCTTCACACTGGAATGCAGAATAATCCTCACTGTTAATGTCTTATATCATAAAAGATTTGGGGATTTACCTATCCTTAGTACTTATATCATGAACAAAACCAAACTGAACAGCAAAGCTATTAAGGAATTTTGCGTGCTGCAAAGTCTAAACAAAGGCATCAAAGTCAGTGCTGCAGGCAATAAGCAACCTACAAAACAATCACATTTCAGGCTAATTCTCATGCTTATTGCCTTTTTCATAGAACTAATTATATTTGAACAATACCCTGTTTAAATGTTTGTAATTTGGCAATTGTTACTTAAAACCACATGCTCTTCCTACAATACTGTGGAAAGAGCCTAAGCAATTCTTTCAGTATTCCATATTTCTCTGCCGAGGCCAGATGCCTATAACTTAAGGTTAAGTTCCTCGTTACATCCAGTCTTTCTGTATTTTAACTTCTCTTCTGTCAGAGAGAGGATTATAACTGGTGATGAGGTGATGAGAAATAAATAATTTTTGTCAATCACTGATATTAACGCAGTGGTACAAGGGAAATATAAAACTTTGATGAATTCTGATTTTGATTGGACTTTAATATTAGAATACAAAAAATAAGGTACCAAAAAAAAAATTGAAATTCATATAGATTTTTCTACATGAAAGGATGTCTTAATGCATAGACTTTATTTTCTGTGTAACCACATGGAATTTTTTTCAGTGTGACAAAGTACCTCTTTTGGTGCTTTCTGCAAAATAAGTCTTCCACGGTGAGTTTCAGCTTTTGGCACTTCTGTAATGCAGATTTAAACAAAGAGTACATGCAAAGTTAGGGTTAGAAAAAGAAAAAAAAGAAAAAAAAAAAAGAGGTGGTCCCAGAACTACTTGAAAGCTCTACGGAGTACAGTATTGCTGCTTTGCTCAGAAAGAAACCCTAACATGTAATCAAATTAATTGTAAAGAGGAGTAACAGTTGCCTATTCACAAGCAACAAGAGTTCAGAAGAACATTTAATGAGATTTAAATACAGAATACTCTGCCTTTCACTGTGGGTGACTAACTGGCAATACACTCTTTCTGTAATATTTGTGACTGACCAAAACTAGCAATGTCTATTGTTTTAAATTTTTATTGCTCTCCCCAGTCTCATAAAGTACTAGCACACAACTTCTGAGACAGACAGACTAGAAAAAAACCGGAATGCATCACTGTTCCTTTTCTCTCAACTCCCTTTGCAGAGGTCCTTACATAGACTTTATTTCTATTCTCTGCAGAGTAGTGAGTTCAGCATAAATGGAAGGGCACAATGATAATTCCTCTTCTGCCTCAAACCCACGTCCTTCAACACCTGATAGTTCTTGCAGTAATTTTCCTGGATTTTATGTCTTCCTCTGTGAAAATATCTGAAGGGTTTCCAAGTGAGTAATGCTGCAGGTAGAAGTGCTGGGGATAATACACGCAGCTATCCCACAACCGTTATAGCTATGCCTGTACTCCTGGGCGCAGACTGACTCCCAGGACCTTGGAGTGTAAATTCATCCCTGGCCTGATTTTGCCTTGGAGTACAGTACTTTTTGTGCATGCACAGGAAGACTACTATAATTCATAGTAAACCTACAGTGTATGTGCCAACAAACACAGTTCTGCATCTATTATTCTAGTCTTTAGCATTCTGTGGACAAAATACTTCCTGTTCTGTTCTTCCTATCTGGTTCTGTGTGTAAACTTGCTAGACTATGCATAGGTGTCATCTCAGAATCTATTATAGTTATTCAGATCACATGTTATGCACTGGCTTGGTGTGTTTTGCTCAGGATATTTGGAAATAATGCACACAGGCAGAAGCTGCTGTCATATAGTTAAGTTTTTTAGCTGATACACTCTCACATTACTGCGTAAAAGAAATTGGGACTGCAGTGTGTGATTACATGTCAAAGATAAGATTTCCTAAATTAATCTAAGTGTCAAAAAGAAAATGATAAACAACTCATCTAACTGTATTAGTTTTAAATTAATATTAAGAACTTTTAGAAGTGGAGTGAATGAATAGAAAGCTGACCTCAGAATTTCATGCTTAAATCTCCATAGGCATATATCCTCCTCCTACTATTAACTTTATGAACAGTGTATAGCTTCTGTTGATTACATAAGGAGTTTGCCATACCCTTACATGCGTCAAAGATCTGTATTTAAACATTGGTCCTAGTCTGTAGGTACTGTAATGTCACCCTTAGCAACTGCAATTTTTCATGCATGGTCAGATCAGTTTCTTGAGTAAATTAGCAGGGAAAAGTGTATTTATGTTTTGTTCCAAACCTTGTTGTGCTCTTTTTTATTAAATTATCACTGTATAAAAAAGATAAATAAATAAACATAAATAAATACACAACTAAGAAATGAAATTTTAAAAAAATCAGAGAGTTAAAAGAGAAGTAGGCTGAGGTCCACAAGCGGGAATTGGACTCTACTATCACATCACTCCAACTTTTATGTATCTATTAAGATAAAACAATTCACAGACTTGGATTAGATAGAAAATTTGGTATAGACAGGTACAGCGGTTTGAAAGAATGTGCATGCTGACCAAGGAGATGTGTAAGTTTGAGAAGTGGAAAAGAAAGTGTATTTCAACATCAAACGTTAATGAATTTCACTTTTTTTTCCCATTCATGTAGCCTTCTACCAAACAGATACCTTGTGGTATCAGCTCCTTGCGCTATGTCACTTTGAGTAGGACTTCTCTTTCCTCAGACCACTGGACTACATTGTCAAGCCTATGATCCCATTGACAAAGTAGAACTATCAGGGAATGTTTAAAAATTTTACATCCTCATTCTTGTTCTATTCAATAGTTTCCTGATTAAACTGGCTCTTTAAGAAGTAAGATATTCCCACAGTGTAGTTGAATTTTAAAGTCAGCGAGCTGTTGTCAGAAAGAGCAATAACCTCCCCCTAGTCTTGCTGCTATGTAGTACTAGCCTTATGTGTTCAACATTCACTGACAGTAGTAGCAGGTAGTGCCTTACATATATATATATTTTTAAAAAATCAGAAATATTAGCAATACCCTTCATTCATGAACTGTAAACTAATGTTTATGCTTAACAGGCATTATTGTTATGATTAAGGGAGTTGTGTTTCCATCCAGAGGCAAGACTACTGACTACGTCTGTTAAGTAGGATGTAGCAAGATACGGACCTAGTTCTCTACCTTATGAAATATTTTTGTCTGGGTTTTGCATGTATGGCAGAAGATTATAAACAGTCTAAGGTGGAGGAACCAGAACCTTATTATGCCTTTTTCTCTGCCAGCTTCTCTGATATTAGACTATTGTGACCTGAACCACATCAAACAATGTCTCTACAGAGACAACAGAGAATCCACGGAGCAGCCAAGGGTAGGGGGCACATCAGTTTTTCAGCCTGGTGAAAGTGTAAGATACTGCTTGTGCTTTGAGCTGAATTCCTCCATTATATTAACTTCTTTATAGTAAGAAGACTTTGCATTAAATAGCTTTTCTCAGGCTGAGGCATTATATTTCATAGCTGCAAGGACATGCAGCTAATGAATCCTAATACACAATCAACTTATCTAAGGTGGGGGTTTTTTGCCTTCTAAGGTGCCAGTACCTCTGGACATGTGGTGTAGCAAAACTGCAGACACCAAAGTATGTACCTTCAAGAAAGCAGGTGTTATCTCAGATGTCCAGGCATTTTGGTGTTTATTTTTCATCACTCCCATTCTTACTCGCCTGTGCAGTATTTTGCTTATCAGTCCCTTATTCCTATCAATTTATAATAAGTAAAATATAAATCAATCATCTATTCTGATCCCTCCATAACTTAGTATGTAGATATATAGAGATATAGATATATAAATGCATAGATGTATAGATATATAGTTATATAGATATACGTACGGTTTTGCTAGTAATTAACAACATGTGTTAAGTCAGCAGCTTGGTAGCTGTGAATTATGATTAGTTTTAAATTTTGTGACAAATATGCAGTTCTGAAATTCTTGACAATTTATCAATACATTTAGCTGGCAATAGGAGAATATTCAGCAAAAAATCTGCTTTTTATTATTTTTTAATTCCTGCTTGTTGGTTTGTACTTGTAGATAAGCACCAGATGTGTAGTATATATCTAGGATTCTTTATCTGATGTACTGCAGGTAAAAATACTTTTTACCTTCAAATAAAGAAATTCAATTGTGATCAGAAAGTTAGGGGGAAAAAAAAAGAACTTTGACTGAAATTTAGCTGACCATTTTTCTCACAAAACCCTGTTGCTTTTGCTAGGCCAATATTATGTACCTGTGACTGAACATAATTGCCAGTTCTGGGCTAGATATGAACAGAATTCTCACCTGCTGCAAAACTGGTAATGATAAATAAAACTGCAAAAGACTACTTTGATTCCTAGACCCCGTGGTGAATTTGCAAGGCTGGTGCTTAATGGTAATTTTTTTTTTTCTTAATCTGAAAAAAACATTAGAAATACAACATGTAGAACCCTAAGATGACATGTTTAGCCATTTTTCAAGAATATAACAATTGAAATCTAGTTTCTCTGAAACTTAGTTTTCATTCTTAACATGTGCAACCTCCATTTTTTATTTGTTTTTTTATTATTGTTATTATTGTTTAAATAAAACAACCTGCCATAGTTACACTTGTTTTCATAATCCTTGTAAGTAACACTCTCTGAACTTTCACTGGTGATAATTTGATTCTCTAAAACTATTCTTTTTTCTGACTGAGCTTTGTTTTACAGAACAGTGTCTAATTATTTTGTCTTTACCTCACTTTCCATCAAGCTATCCAAGCTATTTTTCCTGTCTCTCATTCCTAGGTAATGCATTGAGCTTGCCTGAAAGAATTTCAAGCTGTTCTCCACTGAGGTCATATAATTAGTCACTTCTAGAAAGTAACTCTTTAGTCAGATCCATTTGAAGAACTATTTCTAGCCTATGTGATTGCTGATATTTCTCAATGGATCTGCAGTGCAAGTGAGAGAGGGTTGCAAACTGGCAGGCTGAAATGATGTCACTCCTGTTTTCTCCAAGCAGAAGCAAATTAGACTGGCAGCAGACCTAATGTCCCCAGAAAGGTCAGTTTCTTGTGTCTTTGCAGGAAGAGGTAGCACATTTTCCTCTACAAAATAGATAGGCCTCTCTGATATTCCTTAAGGAATACTTTTACACAAAAGTCAGTGATGCTGATGTTCTGCCTGTATATTCTTTACCAGCTTTTCTGTGCCTCTCAGACAGTTTGCTGCATCTGGTGGAGGGTCCTTCGCCTTTTTCAGGACTGGGGGAGTGCAGGCCCTTTCCCCATTGGCCTGCAGTGTCAGACTCCCTCTTGTTTATTCTTTCTGATGCTGTCAGTCTTGCATTCTTTGCAGGGCAGTCCAGTTTCAGCAAGAGGGATAATGAATGTGTGTTTCTTTTCCTTCTTCTTTTCTGCAATCTAGCCTATTCTATAGCGTGTTAATGAGGGCAAGCTCTGGGAAATGGGAACAGAAAGATGCAATACCCCGAGGGTCAGGAAAACCTTACATAAAGTCTCCAGCTCCCTAAATGCTCTAATCACTACGGCCATTCAGACTGCAACTCTCTATCACTGGGCTTGAAGTTGATGCGAAAGCCCCAAACAAGTAAAGATTTCAGACACTGTGTCTCCTTGTGGCCCAGCCACCCCTTGCGTGCTAGAGGAACTCTTCTAAAATGCCTTTTGCCTCATTTTCAAAGCCTGCTCATGTTCATTCCTAAACCCAGAGGCTCAGTTTTCCGATGTTCCAATAATTGGAGTGACAATGACTAAAGATTTTCTCTAAGGCTAACCTCAGTACTTTGAGTGATGATGCCTAAAATTTTTCCCTAAATCTAACCTCTAGTATGTCAGCTATGGTGGCTTAACTCTATTCTTGCCTTAGAACACAGGAGAAAATACATCATAATCCATTTCCTGTTCCTCTACCACACAACACTCCACATGGGTTAGTGCAATTTAAAAGACATTTATATCAGAGGTAGCTGATATTGGAACACATGTGTGACTGGTTATTGGAAGCCACTGTCACAAGCATGGAATATCACTGAGTTTGTGGAGGCTGCATTTGTATTACTGGAAGGGACTGAGAGGGGACTGATGTTGGATGTCCTAGAAAAGGTAATGTTAATGATTGGTACCTGCATACTCTGGTACTGTTCTACAATGAACGCAAGCGAAAGAGTGAAGGTGAAAAACAAGTGATAAATAAACATGCTGATGCTAGTTTCAGAGAGGCAATTCATATGTGAAAATGACTTTTCACAGCAGCATAGTGACTATGTCTACTGTGCCAGGGTTAAAGAGGGTGTTTTCATGTCAGACTGAACTGTGTATTTTGCCAGAGGGAGAGGATTTTGCATGTAAGAATTGCTATTAGATCAGTCAAGGGCTTAACAAAAAAAAAAAAACAAAACAAACCACTAATAAATATGGAGGTTTGCATTTCTCAGCAATTTCATGTTGCCACCTACTTGCTCTCTGCATTGATTGCATCTTGACACTTGTTGCTGACTCTGACAAGTCCTGCTGAGTGCTGAGCTGTGCTCTAAAGCTATTATTAGGTCTTCAGCAGGTATAGATTTTTTTTTAAAGCTAACATTATTTTTAAGTGTTGTTGTACTCTTTATCATTCTGCTTACCTTCCAATGGTCACTTCAGGTACCATGTCTGAAGTGGAAAGGTTCTCAAATTGGAAATAGTGGTATGGGCTTATAAGGCAGTGACTGATATCGGTAAGGACGTGAAGCCAGCTGAAAAGTTGTTAAAGAACCCAGAGGGACAGTGAAAATCCAGAGAAGAACTTCTGTGGGAGGAGAGGGAGGAGGGTTACAGAGCCAAAATATTGTGACCTTTTTCCGTACATTTTTCTAAAGTATCACTGTTTTTTTACTTTAAGACACTTGCAAAGGGAAAGATCCCCTTTTACTTTAGGTTTTCTTGGAAGCCTTTCTCCCCAAGAGTGCCTGCTTGAATACGGAATCACTGACTACATCCCCTTTTTGAAAATATGGTCATGCAACAGTGGTAAGGATGTGAATGGCTCTGTGATACCTCATATTTTATTTTTAACATCACTTGTTACTGATTTCATTCACACAGAAGGGACATAAATTTGACAGAAAAAAAACAGTTTCTCTTTTTCTTTAAATATGCCTTTCCTAGATCTGGAATTATTTTTATTTATTTATTTGAGTATTTGCTTTCTTTAAGTATTTTCTTTTGCAGTCTTAGATGACTATAACTGAATGAAATATTATGTCTGCATGTTGCAATCAAAACTGCTATCAGCATTTCTCTGTGAAGGCAGCTGTGCTCTGTATGAAGTCTGGATAGCTAATGCTCAATCATCAGCTTAAAAAAATGTTGCAGAATCATGTAAAACAGAAAAATAATTGCGCTACACAGACTCATAAATCTCCTAACTATTTTTAATGGGGATTTTCAGATAATAACCTTCTAGTGTCAGGCAAGGTTTTGGACATCATCTGTTTATAACCAACCAAACAAGAACTGTGTGTGAAATTTCTGATTGTCTCTGCTCCAGTTTAAGAACAGAAAGCCTTACACAGGCTAATGTATGCTTAGAAGCTACAATGTAACTGTTAAATTAAAGTAAAGCTTAATGTAGGTTGTGAATTAGACAAACAGACTGATAAAAATGTGATTTAAATTTGCATGATGAGTAGGGGGGACTCATGATACGGTATCGGAAATACTAGCTGAACTTACGGTAGAGCTAATACCTAGATTAAAACAAAGATCACTTCTAAAATAATGTAGAGTAATGAAGTGGAAGAGTAGTGCTCTACAGTGGCAATGCTGTATATCTCCTCCTGTCTGACTTTGAACATTAAACTGATTTTTGCACCACACAAATGATTTTCATGGTCTGTATTATGCTTCTCTTTATCTCTTTCTTATGCCACATGAAGCAGTTAGTAAGACTGGATTCTTGGGTGGTGTAAATCAGCAGACATGCTTAGGCCCATAGATCTTTTCAATGACTGGACTGAACAGAGAAGGAGAATCTTTTTGTCAAAGACCAATTATTTCTTAATTGTAAGTAAAACCACAAGTCTATTAAAGACACTTCCTATAGGAGATGAATTATCAATTCAACAGGGATTGGTGCCAAGGTGCCTTACCAGTTCATGCTTATTCAGCTAACTTTGTTCCACTCAACTGTGTCTCAGGTACTTCAAATAATCCTTGCTTATAAGCTTTAATGCCTCAGAGTACTTCTGAATTGTTATGTATTCTTGCACGTTCATTATTGTCATTGTCCCTTAGCTAAATTATACATACCTGACTTATTTTGATTTTCCCTGCAATTTTCCGATTTTTCCATCTCTATAGTTTCCCAGCTCTTCTCAGATTTTTTTACAATTAAGATGTATAATTTTCTGTTTATGAGGTAACAACATTTAATCCTCCAAATGTAATCACACCAGACATTTGTAATGAAAGCTGTATCTTTCTTGTGTTAGAATAAACTTTTCATGTTGATACAAACCAAAAATTCTTTGTGCTTTGCTGTCATAAAAATACTGCTAATATTTTATGTCTCTTTCATTGTAAAAGGCATTCTAAGGAAGATCTATCACTGAAAGAACATGGCTTCAGGAAAAAATAGCACTGTAATCACAGCCAGAAACTCTTCAACTAGCTGCATAGACTGTGCTGTCACTCTACTAAAAACAAAAAATGGGGAATTGAATGGGAAAATATGTAAGAGGAAACATACTTAGATTTTTTTTTTAAATTATTATATGCACTAATATTTCAAAGTGGTACAGCTGGTTTATAGTTTGCATTGGAAATAGTATGGATCCTGAGAGCCATATTATTTATATAAGGTACTGTTTGTATTTTATAGTCAGATTATGTTATAGTAGAATTGCTTTTTGGTCAATATAACATATATATGCAATATGTGCAACTTTTCTGTTTTGCAACGTACTTTGACTACTTCTGCCCTATCCACTCCATTGCTTTTTCCTATAAATTGGCATAACAAAACCATATACCAGAGGTTGCCAGACCCGTGACCTTTGCCCCACATTTCTGTTTTCTCCCTTCTCTGCTTCCTCTCACACCACAGGCAGTAGAATTTAACAGGGAGAAGCTTTCAAGATCGGTGTTCTGCCACTGACACTTTTGGGTTATGCCCTTGCCATAAATTCTCAGGTACCACTCTCTGCTTTAGCAGAATCTATTTGAGTTATGTCAAAAAACCTGAGATAACTGATTCATGATTAAGGTCAACTTCACAAAGTTGGATGCTTCTCTAAATATTGATTGTATTCTATTTGCACGCTATTAAAACCAAGGTTTAGCTACTAGCTGAGAGCCCTGGTATTCATCAGAAGATGAATGCTAGTTTAGTGAAAACCCTGGCACCTCAATGGTGTATGAAAGATTCCAACGCATGATGTGACATCTTAATACCAAGAAAAGAGGTGCACCATGGAATAAGGAGTGGTCTACATTTGTAAGTTAAGTTGCAGGAAGATAATGCAAGTGCTGCCCTTGTGATAAGTTTCCTGAAAATATAATTAAAGTAGTTACAACCAGATGCAACCTAAATATTACCCAAAATGGTACTGAGCTGTCTTTCCAAGCACAGCAGAAATGTAACAGTAGCTGAAAGTTACATTGTCCTGTTCTTTGTGAGGTAAAAGCATCCCGAGAATCTGGGTAATAATCTATGAAACAAAATTTTTAAGAAATGTATCACATCCTATGGTTCAAAAAATTTCTACTCTTCTTTTCTGAAACATATTTTTTCTCCTAGTTTAAAATCCACACATTATTAAATTTTGCTCATTTTTTTTTCTCCAGAACAAAAACCTAAAAATACACACTGCTTCTTTACCATAAACTCACTCTTCAGAAACATTTCAGCTTCTTTTCAACAGTATTTCAAATCTAAATCCAGTCCAAAGATGTTTGGATCATGAAACGGATCATATACTTAACAGCTCCATCTTATTATCTGTCTCTGGCTTACTGTTTGGGCAAAGTGCCCATGGCAGACCCAGTATAGTCAATGATATAAGCTCTTTATTTTTTGTCACCTGGATTAGCTCCCTTGTCAACATCTTCTCTGAGTTAATTCTTAAAACAAATCTGAATGTGAGTCTACTCTTGTTACAATTTTCTAGTTTTCTTGGGTTTATTGTCTTGAAAGTTACTGTATCAAATATGTGGTAAGAAGCCACTTACTTGTCTATCCCAGATAACAATGGTCCTTTCTTAGTTTTCTAGTTTCAGTTGTTTTCTTAGTTACTCAACACAAAAGCAGCTATAAAGCTCTCTTTTATAAGAAAAAAAAGAGACAGTGACTGCAATCATATTTTTTTACTAGTGTATTCATTTATCAATTTAAAATTATACAGTTTTTTCCATGTATAACTCTAGAGGATAGATAGCATTCCTTGTGTCATTAGCTATTCAATATTTTATACCTTCATCAGGATTACTTTCTGAGATATACTTTTTCCATCCGCTATTATCTGCATTCTTCCATCTGAGATGTATGACTTGACTTTAGGCCACAGTAAAATTAATCTTTTCTGATTGTGCATGTTTTGATGTGAAAAGCAGACTTTTTAATCCCACTTAACCTATTTCTTTAACATAACTCTCACAACAGTCATCTGCAAATTTCACCAGTGATTGTTTTTGTTATGAACCAATGACAAAAAGGTTAAATTTTGGAGGCAGACTAAGAAAGAAGATAGTATGTTAAAAATGTATATAAAGTCTGATGCATAATGCATCCTGCAAAATATGTGCTATGATAAACTTATTAATCTAGTGTCAAATCACTCATCTAAATAATTGTATTATACTTAAACTTCTATTTTTAAATATTTGAATAAATATATCATTCAATTGCTTCTACCAAATGAAGTTGAGTCTCGGTAAAAAGAAATACTGAAGATAGAGAACACCAAGTCTTGTATCAGCTCTGACATTATTTTGGAATCAGTGTCAGGACTATAATGGCCTAACTAACCTCATTTATGAGTTTTTAATGACCTAACTCATCCTATTTATGGTTTTTAGATATTGGCACCATACTGGTTTTCTCCCAAGCAACTGTAATTTCATCAGTTCCAGACACTTAGTGAATTGACCTTTACCTTCCAAAGCTTCCAGCAGTTAGCTCTTTTAAAATTGTCTAAAGCACGCTATCTAGATCTGTTAACATTAAGATTCTAATATTAATATATTCCTTCTATTGGCCTCTTAACAATGAAGTGGGAAAATTTTTATCACATCATATGAAAGTTACCCAGCTTTTTCTCCCTAAACAGCTAATAAGATATTAATATTTTATATATGTGGGTCTATAATGTGGATATATATGTGTATATATAAATATAGTATATATTTACAGTTAAATGTACATCTTTACATTTTTGCCTTTTATTACTCCTCAGTTATTTTTTGCGCTTCCTCCCAATATTTTCACTTCCCTTATTTATTTTCTGAAATTATTTCTATCACTGAATCAAAATGATCAGTTTCTTTTTTTCAGTTTGATATATGCATTTGTAAGTGTACGTGTATGTGCATGCATGTGTATGTGTGCCTTTTTGTACATGTACATGTATACATACTTTTATATGTGTACACTTAATGTGCACTTTATATTATCACAAATGCAATAGTAGCCTACCTATCAGTTCCTCAAAATGCTCATAGTGGTAGCCAAGATGTATTTAAACAGAGATACTGCCCAAGCATCTTTTTAATTATGGGTATCTTATGATACTTATCTTATCTTTTTTGATCAGTGCTTCTTTTCTCAAGTTGTTCCTCAATACAGACATTTTTCTGGTTCTGAATTCACTCTTTTAATTTAAAACATTGTTTTGTATGTGCATCTAATATTACGAACCTCTGTAAGTGTTAGTAACACAAGAGTAAAAGTTCTCTAAAATGAAGATTTTATTACCGTTATGAAGGATTAAAGAGTCTGGTCTTATTGTTCTCTTGCATGATTTTATGGCTTATGAGGTACACTTCATACTTTTTCTTAGGCTGCTAACCTATAAGCAATCAAGATCATTCTTCAGTTGTCAGTGACTCAGAAAAAGATATTTTTCATATATATTATAATTTTCCCTTCTTCACTTAATCTTCCTAATAGTTTATAATATTTTTTTCATTAATATTTGAGCCACATTATTCTTTCCGCACAATTTGAGTAATACTGCTAGGAGATTTATACTCATAAACCTAAGCATTGTTGTGTATAAGCAACTAAATTTTTTCTTTTCTTCCTCTCTTGCTCTTGTGCCCTGATTTCTTCAGTTCTAAATGTGTGTTCATTTGTTCCCTCCTTCTTCCATTCTCCTCTTTCATTGAGGAATTCTTCTGTATGAATGGGTATTCAGCAGACAGACACATCAAAGCTGCTACAGGATAAAACACCTATCTAGAAGAAGTTTGGTGAACATAGCAATTAAGATTCTATTAAGCATATGAGAGCAAGCACCACACGGACAGAAAACAGCTCCCTTATGAGGCAAGGGCTACTCTCCCTGCATGTGTGCTTGCTAGGAAATATGATGATGCTAGAACAAGGATTACCAACATCTGCTATCTCCTCCACAGTGATGCTGAGGAAATCACACACCACAGGTCACATCCAAAGTTTGCCACATGGGCTGAGGCTGCCTGGGTGAACAAGGAGTGATGAGAGAGCTCTGATCAATGTTGGATTGAGTTGGCTGAAGAGAAGAGGGGCTTGAATGCACCAAAATAGTCTGTCTGGGCTTGAGTGGTGCATGTGGGTGCAGCTACCTATCCAGTAACCCAGGGACTCATCCGGGTAGCCTGCCAGCTGGAAAAAAGCAGGGGCCGGGCACTACTGGGGGATTTGTTTTGCTCTGCTCACTGAACTGAAGCTACAAGGCACCACGTGAATCAGGAGTGCAAGCTCTGCAATGCTTTCTCAAGGCCAGCCAAGAATCCAGAAGAAGTATAAATTTGCCTGGGTATCTGTGTGACTGTTTTCTACTGACTTTTGCACAGTTGCACTCTCTACTTCAGACAACTGCTGTCAATAAAACTACATGAAGAGTTGCTTCTATCCCACTAGTGGCTTCCTTGGATACCAAAATTTGACTGAACTTTTTGTCACAGCTATTTTCAGATTAAATGAATGACATTATAAGAATTTCTGATTTCTGTCTCTGATTATAAATTAAGTCTGGAATAATTGTATAGAATCATAGAATCATAGAATGTTTTGGGTTGGAAGGGATCCCTAGAGGTCATCTAGTCCAACCCCCCTGCAGGGAGCAGGGACACTGCTAACTAGATCAGGTTGCTCAGAGCCCCGTCCAACCTGGCCTTGAATGTTGCCAGGGATGGGGCTTCCACTACCTCTCTGGGCAACCCCTTCCAGTGTTTTACCACCCTCATTGTAAAGAATTTCTTCCTTAAATTAAAAAAAAGAAAAAAATTTCTCAAAACACACCAATACTGAGTTGATTTCTCCTGTAACAGAATGAACACGGCATCAAATACATATTTTACCCTTAACTAGAACAGCTTTATTCAACCAAACCCAAGATTATTCCAAAACTATTCCTTAGGATTGGCTTCTATAATTATTTTTGCTATTTTTCCTCTCCAAAATGCCTTACATATTGCTTAGAAAAAAAGTCTTCTCTCTGAAATTTTAATTTTAAAAGCATTTTGTTGGAAAAGCAGAAGGTGAGACTCCAATTCTTCTTAATCATCCTTTACTATTTCTCCAACAAAACTGGATGGAACAGTGAGGAGTGACACCAATATTTTGCTCAACTTTATAAAAATGAGAATCAAAAAGTGCAATTTCCAAGGAACCTAGACGATGGTGACATTAGCGGACACATCGGGAGCTGGGCGCGACTAACAAGGCAGAGTTTTAAGACTGTGGTCTTCAGTCTTGCTGCAATTCTACCCTGCGCTGCACCCTAAGCCTAGCAAAACAATTTAAAGTTCTCTCTATTTCAGTAAAGTTGAAATAATTTTAGTTTGAAGATTTTGGTTCAGGGGCCTACAGGCTCAATCCCCCCGGCAGCAAGCGAACCAGCATGCACTGCGTTATTACACAGCTGGCTGAAGAGGATGAGCATGTCCTTGAGCGCGTAAGGAGCTTGTACCAAAGAACACGCCACAATCCCAGGGCTGTATTTTGAAAGCATCATCATCTTTTACTTTATAGAAAAGTTAACATTGCCAGCCAAAAGTCTCTTCCAAGTTAACAAGACACATTTGTGGATGGCTTTCAAGATCCAAATAACACAATCATGCAGAACATCATGAAGACATTCCACAAGGCAATGAAGATTTGAAAATATCTGAGACTCAGCAAAAACTCTCTGATATTATCACCGGTCGTGGGCTCCCTCGACTCCTTGCCGAAGCCCTCCGTGTCTCTCCTCCTCAGCCTGAAGTTGAGCAATGGCCCCAGTGTTCATCAGCAGCGTCCTGCAGAGCAGCAGGTCCCCGATCATGGTGGCAGCATGATGAGCATTAAATTACATGTACATGGTATATTGCAATTAAGATGACCCTGTCTATATCCTTAAACACCATAAAAGGGTACAGGAACTTGAGTGGGAAGTTTGCCATCTGTATCATCTTGCTACCTAAGACAGTGAAAAGGAATCCAAGCTTAACTTGATTCTTCTCTTTCTTACTTAAGGACTAATTTGAAGAACTACATGTCTTATGTCTTTTATCAGAACCTGATGCCTAAAACATTTGTTCTATAAAGCACTGAACACACATATAAAGTGCTTGCACCATGACTACTGCTACTGCAGTGGTTTAGGGGTTAAAACATGACTCATAATGCAAAGTTCAAAGCTCCCATCCAGCCAACATTCCTATGATTCCTATCATAATTGCTACCAGAAATAGTCTTACCTAGATGATATATAGCATTAACTACCAGGCTACAGATGAAATTAAGGCCAGATGAACCCAGCTAGCATGTAACTCTCCCCTATTTCAGTTATTAAGCTGCAGTGTGATTTTAGATTATGGGCCTATAAGAGTTTATGTCCCTGCAGGTATCATGGTGCACCTTCATATTACAGTTTTTTTTTTCAGATCACAGCATAATGTGGAGGGGTCTCAAAACACAAAAGCGGAATTTCATTTGGATGAAAGTGAGCTGCGAAGTTTTTCCAAGAGTGTGTTTAATGAACACCAGTTGCAAATGGGCATCAGACTAACATGTGAAGTTTAAAAAAAAGGAAAAAAAGTACAAGACTTGAAATTTTTACACTGTATCAAGTAAGGTTTTCAGCATCAGCAATTCCTTGCTACAGATCTACTAGTTGTAGTCTCCAGAATATATTGACATAAAGTACCTTGTTTCTCATATGTGCAATGTAGCTTTTCTGCACATGCATGAGCCCTGTTCCTACCTTTTGTGCCTGAGGCAGACTGTTGTTGATGACTTCTAAGACAGTATATATGTCCAGGGCCCTTTTAAGTAAGGTATGAGGTGCCCTTTAATATAAGACCTGAGAAGATGATGTGCCCTCAAACTTCAGTCTTGCTTTTGAGAGATTATATTCTCTGGATGGGTATAAACCAAAGGATACTGCTAACAGATCCATCTTTCATATGCTTACCTGAGAATATTGGAAAAAAATTAGGGCATATACATACTTCTGAGACTTTAATCAAATCCTGAATGCACTGATTACCTGTATTTCTTATCTGTCTTCCTCCTGATTACAATATCTTGAACAAGAGTTACTGAGGGGTAAGTAATTGATCTTTTCATAAATTCAACATATGACCCCATAAAAGGGTAATTGCATGCTTGACTGCAGATTGCCTATTTACTCTTCTTCATGGTCTGCCTGGCAAGGTTAATTACAGAAAATCAGAGAGAAGCTTTTTGGCTTTTACTACTCAAATGAAGACAAAATGTACACATGGTCCTCATATTACAGCCATTGGACACATTTGACCCTTTGCCTGGTCATTTACAATATCATCAAATGAACAGACATGGCCAGCAAAGGCAGAATCTGTACCTGAAACTACCAGAAGAACTAACACTTCTCTGATCTACTAAATTAAAACCACAGGTCAATTTACTGAGGTTTGCTTCAGAAATCCCAATTTGTCCTCTGTAGCCCATAGTAGATTCCTAGGAGAAAAGGAAAGGCTACTCATTATGCAGAGTCCCTGTGTCAATGTTAAGCAGTTCAGATTCATCCTGGCAAATCTTATATTTGACAACATCTTTTAAAACTATCACTTTAAGCACTGATAGTGGTTGCTAAAGAAATTATTATATTAGAAATTTAAATTCGGTACTCTATTGCTATCTTTCTCATAAGACTTCTATGAAGCACTGCTTTTCAGGATGAACATACTTATTTTTATGATTCAAACGTAATGATGTAAGGGACAAAATATACAAAAGAAATATGACTTAAATTTCATGAATAGGAGTATGTCACAGATTCTTCTAAACCATCTACAGTTTTCTAGGCAGGAATAAAATCACATCTAATGTGACTTTGAAGACAGATAAGAGTCCTGATTTCTAAAAACAACTCTGTGCTCTAAACATTTTAAGAAAAAGTAAAAATGCAAGTATTTTTAAGAGAAACGGCACAAATACTCTAAATCAGTGTTCTTAATTTTCTGACACATTTTTTTTAAGAATGGCATCCCTATCTTCAAAAGTGTACATGGTATTTTATATTTCTGTTCTTAGCAAATCTGAATTTATGAAACTCCTGTAAGGCCTGATCACCCACATTTTAGATTGTTTCTTATGCAAGTAGACTTTTTTAAAAACTGACTTCCAAACTTTTCTTTGTTTTAATGAATTTTCAGTTTGTGGACAGGCTGGAGACAGTCCAGAGAAGGGACACAAAGGTGATCAAAGGACTAGGAAGCCTGCCATATGAGGAAAGGCTGAGAGAACTGGGTTTGTTCAGCTTTGAGAAAAGAAGGCTTAGGAGAGACTTTATCACTATGTTACAGCATTTGAAAGGTGGCTACAAAGAAGATGGAGAGTCACACAAGGAAGATGAGGGGTAATGGGTACAGGTTACTTCTGGGGAGATTCCAACTGGACACAGGAGGAACATTTTTCACAATGAGAACAATCAGCTATTGAAATAATCTCCTCAGGGAAGTGGTGGATTCCCAAACATTAGACACTTTTAAGATTTGGCTGGGTGCTGGGCCATCTTGTCTAGACTGTGCTTTTGCCAAAAAAGGTTGGACCAGATGATCCCTAAGGTCCCTTCCAACACGTTATTCTATGATTTTATGATTCTATGATTCAGTTAAACAGAACTATTTTCTTTTCTATTTTTTTTTAGATGAACAGAGAAGTAGCTTACAAACATTTTGGTGCAACATACATGGTAATAGAAGTGATAGGTGTGACAGACTCCTAATTTAAGATCTTCTCTTTAGTTAAGTCAAATGGTAACTGCAGTCAGCATGAGAGATCTCTGAGACTCCTCAGTAAGAAGCACAGTACCTAGCTGGGCTATGATGGCCATGGCTATTGGACCCATGACAGTAAGTTTAAATGACAGCTGGTCTTAAAACAGATATTCAACCTTTGTGTGTCTAACTTGCATGGTATTTCAATGATCGGTTTTGAGTACTGTAGTTGTGTGGGTGATAACTGAACAAGGAAGTCACTAAGTACAAAAGAGAGAATTTGTGTGACCAAATGGAGTCTGTCTCTGAGACAATTCCCCAACCTCCCTGTATAAGCAGTGGAATAAGGAGATTTCATTTATACCCACTGAATGTGAAAGGACCTGAAATGATCCACCCAGATGTAGAAAGATGTTATTGTATCCAATGAAAATAACAGAAAAATCCTTTCATATATATTTTCTTTCTCTTTTCTGCAGCAGAGCACAACTGTAATCCTTGTACTTAATGGATAGAACTTGTATATTTAAAGATCACAGAATCTTAATCTGATGTGACCACCTGCACATCATAGGCTACCCAGTTTCATTCATAACTCTTGAACTCAGGGATTTGTTTGACTCCTGCAAGCCTTCCAGAAAGGAAAAGTAATCTGAAATGAAGGTTTCAAAGGATAAAGAATCTTTTTGTTGGATCAGCCCAAGAATCAGCAACTAAAAAAAGAAGCCAAGCTGATTCAGACTACAAAAGATACACCTTTTAAATTGTAGTAGTTATTGGAACAAAAGAACAAAAAGGATGTTGCACTTTAATCCTTTTTTTTAAATATTATAATAGTTTTTGAATACTATGACTCTGAGAAAAACATGAATCATACAAAGGTTCCTAAGCCATTATTCATAACATTAATGACACGTAAGCTACAGCCCTGCACAGAGCTGCTTCTGCTGCTATCTTCACTTACAACATAGGGCTTGGATCAGTTGTGGCTGCTGTTTTACACCATCTCTGAGGCCAACTTTAATCCCCAAATTCTAATGCACACTAGAAAGAATGCCTGGAAATGAGGAGGCATACTCATCCATTTATCAAGATATAGAGACAATGTAAAGGGATAAGGTTTTTCATATTCTGTTCAGTTCTGTATTTAGACATTGGGAATCTTACAGACAAGATTTGCTTTAATATAAAATATTAGTATAATGCAGAAGATATATCCAGTGTCAAAGATCTAGAGAAGCCAAATTCTAGGTAAATAAAGTGTGCATAAAAGAAAGTAAACTTATTTTCACTCACTGAAAGTTACAGTTTCAACACTGTAAATTTTGCTATTAAGATTGTAATGGTAAACTTTGTTAAATGTTATTTTCTATTTTAAACATTGCTGATAACCTAAACTGACCAAAAATGTGCATGCAAGTGTGAAACACCTTGGGAAACATGTCAAAACTTTTTATGTAGAATCATTGTTATGAAGCAGCTTGTCATCTGCATGCAACTCTAGCGATTGTTTGGACAGGAACTAGTAATAAATGGGCCAGCTTTGGGTACGTTGTGCAGCCTTCATCCAGAACTATATTAATTAGAAGTGTCTCACTCAGTCAAACAGCCAGGTTGATTTAAATTCTGCCCTTCCATCAGAGGCAGTTTGACAAGGAGAAAGGGCTCTGGTGTAAATAGCTGACATATTAGAGCTTTTTGGAGAAACTGTCTTCACACCTGGAGACAGAAGATAGAGCTTTCTCTCCCTTCATCTGTCACTACTGCATCTGTCTCTTGGCTATAGAGAAGTCCCTGCCTCCAGGACTAGAAAGTTTATGCAGAATTTTCTGGGAACAGTTAAACCTTAAAGACTGATTTAAAGCTTAAGTATGGGGGACACGGGGTCTAACAAGTTGGTAATTGACTGCAGAGCGCTCTCAGAAGAGCTCAGGTCTAGGCCTGTTTGCTTGAACACACTTCTTTCAGTCCCTGAAAAAGCAACAGAAATGCTGAAGACAGGACTTCAGAACTGCTAGCTGTGTACTTCGTAATGTTAAACTAGTGCATTCACAGGAAAAAAAAAAAGTAAGGGTTCTGATTCTGATTAGTAATGAGGACAGTGTTCTGTGCATTCTGTTTTCCAGTTTTGTGACACATGTAATTTAATGAGTGTTAAATCACAAGTGAAAAATAATGCAATTAGTAAGGACCCCTGGCCGCAGCTGTTTCAGTTAAAAGATTCCTCTGGTTTTAGTGACCTAAAAAACAATAATAATATTTCATTTGAAGGCCTTAGTATTTTCAGTTATGTTAGACATTCACTTCTCCTTAGAAGTAGTGAAGTTATGGCAGATTACATTACATTTGTCCAGTAATGCAGCCAGAACTTTCCACAAAGGAAAATCTTATTCCCCAAACTTCTAAAGCTGAAAATTATGCTATTTGTGGGAAAACCTTAACAGCCCCTTTTAACCATCATCTTAAATATCGGATTGTCCAAGTCAATAGGAATTTTGGCATGATTTTGAGAAGGGAGATAAATTGTAAAAACAGACTGTTTCCTTCTCCCTCATCTTTATTTTTCACTGCAGTGATTTAATGAGATTTTTTTCCCCAAATGCTCGTTCACTTCTTTTTTGGATGTGTCTTACATGTTTACACAAGTGCACAAACTCTTCTGAAACAGTGTAAAAGCAGTTAGAGCAGTAAAGATAGGCTATAACTGACTTGATGGATTCATGTCCACCAATCAAAATAAAGCACTAGAAAGAAATTAGCAGTACACAGAAATAAGTACTGTTCCACTTAAATCAATATCAGGGAATTTATTTTACAATATTTACTTAAGTTGACTGCAATTTTATGGTCAGCCTGATTTTGGACTGCATGAG
Organism: Nycticorax nycticorax; assembly: GCA_023375905.1. NCBI lineage: Eukaryota > Metazoa > Chordata > Aves > Pelecaniformes > Ardeidae > Nycticorax > Nycticorax nycticorax. The sequence continues at coordinate 73,047 of JAKFQP010000849.1, forward strand.
TAAGTACTGTTCAGCCTTAGTTAAGATTGTCAAATAAGGTCCTATATATTTATTAGCATTGTGCCAACATATGCAGTACTGCCTGGATACCAAACAGAACCGATAATTAAATAAGCGATCACTCAATAGCTGGATTGAGACAAAAAACCCTCCAAACCTCCAAAACCTCAGGAAATTCAACAAAATCTAACACATTCCCCACCCCCACAACAACAACAACAACCACCAACTCCATCCAACCCTAAAACCAGAAGTTAAAATACAAAATAAAGCCACTGGAAATGAACTTCAAATGTGACAGGAAAGCTTAAAAATATAGTTGTGGTTAATTGAATAGATACACACAAATATCTGGGACAGAACTTTTAAAAGTTGGGATTTTCCCAAAAAAGATCACGTTAAATTGGCATCCATCACAATACGCATTAGGACTGTTCCTATATATAAAATTAGCTCATTGAAACTTCTACTGATTTTAAAGGGAAGGCTCATAGGTGCATTACTTTATGTGTATTTCAGTCGCCCTTAACCCAGAGCTATTTCTCCCTACAGTTATTTTAAATAAAAAACATTGTATGCTGCCACATTTTCAGTATCTTTTCAGTTTCTGTGTTCCCTGTTTATGCAAAGTCTGGATATTACTTTGTTTACTAACAGAGAAGGAAGTTTCTTGTTTTATAGTTCTCTTAAATGAAGTTTGCATAACATCCAGCTACCTACTAAAAAGAAAAACAAAAAATTGCCAAATTAAAATCTGCATAATCCCAAAAGATTATTGTATCTGTAAAGGCAAATATATGTTTCTAGGAGGAATAACATATTGCTGACATTTTTGCATGGTATTTGTATGTAAGCTGGAAGAATAACAATTATTATTCAATAGTTTTACACACCTATAATTAATTCTAGCAGATTTAATACCTATTACTTCAAAACTAACAAGCCAGTAGCTGTGGATCGTCATTCAGCTAAGTAAACAATGGTCCCCTATGAATAGGAAAATTAAAGCTATAAAAACACCACAACTTTCCATGCTTCTAAGTATGCTGCCTCTTTCTGGTGGGTCCTTTCAAATGCATCATAAGTTTACCTTTTGGAAGGTACTAGGTGTCTAACAGATCAGTGAAATTAGAAATTATTTCTGATGTGTCTGGCAGGAATTCTATATTGTGTTGAATAATTTTGGGCAATGCAGATGGAGCTAATTAGAACTGAAGGGCTGCAACTGAGCTGGATCAAGCTGGACTTTCAGCAAGTGTGTGCCTGACATCCATATATATTATAGCTACATCAAAATGCCACTAAAAGCTAGAATACCTCCGAACATGACAGGAATGCATGATATATAGAGAAACAACTGCTGTGTATGTGTAAAATGAACAAAAGTATTTTGTAACCAATTAACAAATTTGTAATGCATGCATGACAGCATATGATTTTCACAGGGAAATATAGCAAAGTCCAGCTTTAGCTCATGAAGAAGAAATGATCATATTTTATTCTTTGGTCAGCCCTTTTATACTGTCAGGTTTGGAGACTAGGAAGGACAGTGGTTGCTGGCTGATGGAAAACACATCCCTTAGAAACAGCTCTACAGAACACATCCTGCATAAAAAGTCCTAGAGAGAATATTACAATGTAAAAAGGTTTTTGGAGTTTGTACAGAATATGCATGCCATCTTGCCTTTTGGGGGAGGAAAGGAATGAGTAGGTAAGGAGTGCTCCATTTCTTCCATAAAAGTGTGTTGCGTGTTTTAAATCTATGAGATACAACTGAAGATGAAAAAGGATTTATGTGCCTTCATTTCCTCCTTCTCTTTCCTTTTGGGGCTGTAGTTTCTTTTGGAAGAAACCTGGGGGTTTTTTTTTAGAAGTTACCCTGGGAAGAAAAGGTTAATTTTCCTAATTGCTTTAGAGCTGGTAGGCAGATAACAATGCTAAAACAGCAATAAAAAAATTTAAAAAAAAAAATTACAGTTTGGGGTTATCTGGATCTGAAATTCTGTGTGGAATTATGGAATAAATAGGTAGGATTTCAGATGAAATAGGCAGAGCAGAATACTATTTGATTTTGAATTGGTTTATGAAAAAATGTTTGCCATATGACTTTGTTCAGAGGAAGAGAAATAAAGTAGTTCATACATCTCTCAAATTAAAGTGTCATGTTTGAATAAGGTAGATTCCTCCATTGTCTGGGAACAATGCCATAGAGTACCAACAACTGACCTCTGTGGTGAAGGAACACATGGTCTCATCTGAAAAAATGACTGTTCAGCTGGCAAAGTAAAATGAAGAAATTCTGAATAGTCAGGAAGCATATCCTCTCTTATATCTTCCAGATATCTTATTTCCCCATTTTTCCAATATTAGTTTATAACAAATCAAAAATTTCATCATTTAGCTTTATACTTCTATGCCAGGTTGGATCAGAAGCTCTGCAAAGTAGAGTACCTTATGGACTTCCAACCTGGGGAAACCTGACACAGAAAACTGTAAAGGTAAGATGGTCTTGATGTCAAAAATATTATCCCATTGTTTTGGTTTGATTATAAAAGTTACCTAACCAAAGTCATGCACAAACAGCTAATGTTGACAAACACTACTTTCTTTCCCAGAAAGACAGAACCTATGCAGGTACTAGTATACAGCTAAGAAAGATTAAACTACCATGTTTTGACATCTTATTGTTCATGCTTAGTCTGCTGGTTGATGTGGGTATTTTAGGTTAATATACTTCTTTTATAATTAAGGCTGACTCAAAGTTTTTTCACTGTCAATTACAACTTTACAGTAGGTGTCTTAATACATGGCACAACTGCTTTCTATCATGTACCCTTACTTTCAAGCTAATTGTGCAAGTGTGAGACAGAAAAGGATCTTCATTTTCAGGAACCAGTCCTCTGCTTGGGAAATTCCTTCAACAGGATGCCGTGCAGGAACAAACAAGAAACAAAACAGTTTAGCCTCCCTCGACTACTGCTCTGTTTTAAATAGAAATCTTCCAGTTTGACACGAAAAGCCTACTAAATCTGAGACTAATTTGGATATTTGTTTTGTCCTTTTATAATTGAATAATGTTTAGTTCTAGGATACCTTTTCATTCTAATTTAAACATTACATTCTTCATGAATAAATATTTATTCATTGCATGTGGTCTTTTCATTACACGCAGACTGTTTAGCTTTCAGACTTAGAAAGGTCAGTTCATCAAAGTAGATAGATACCATAATGAAACAAAAGCAACCATTTGCACAGTAGTAAGGACAACAAGCAGTCCAAGCTAACAGTATGAATAATGACTAATTTAATTTCTTTCAAAATCTGCAGCAGGAAAATGTGAAAACACCAAATATTTCTCATAAGAATATGTTAAAACTGGGTATCTTTTAGCACCCAGAATACACGCTAAAGCCTCATTTATTCACAAAACTGGGCAAACCCCCTGAGGTCACATTTATACTTGTATACTAAATAGTGCCTTGGAACATTCTGGGACACTGGAATAGGATTTTATGTTATGTTAATGTGTATGAACAGTTCCTTACGTGCTTTAAGGCTACATTGATGATGATTACCCCAGTCCTTTTTCCAGTCTGATACTACCAAAAATTGTCATTTTGCAAACACATTGATATCACTTGCATATCTTGGATTACAGAGAGTACTAACTCTAAGAAGCACAAATGAATTAACAGAAGAATCTTTCTCCCTGATGAAAAGTATGCTTTTGCTAAAGGCAGACATACATGTGATTTCACATTTAATGTTTTTTATTACTTACACTGATTTAGATGACCATATATTAATAAGGTGAACTGGAGCTTGCATGAAAACAAATATTTTTTTCTCAAATGGTTCACTCCAGCTACTGAGAGACACAGATACTGGACAGAATTGCGCTGTTTTTCAATTACAGACTAAGACTATCCCCATATCATTTTTATCTTATATAACCCCAGATAGATGCCTGTCAAAAGAAGAACAAAAAGGTTGGTACAGGATGGTAATGAAATATTTCTCTGTGAGGTTTGAATAAGGTTGCAAAATTTTGAAGCAAATTTTCAAATGGATAAATTTGAGGATGTAATTTTTTATATTTTACGGTAATACTAATTCAGAAAAAAAAGGTTACAATATTTTAATTTTTCCTCTTTATTTTTTTAATGTGTTTTCATTTTAAATTTGCATTTTAATAAAAGAAAATAAGGGAAATATATGGAAGTAAAGTATTTATTCCCTTATAAAAAAATTCACAAAAAATCAAAGAAAATTTTACTAAATGCTTTAAAACACAATAAAATTATTAAATAAAGATTCAGTGCAGATACAGCCTGCGATTCATGTGCTAGAAACACATTACACTAAGTGACTGTACATAGAGTGACCACCTCACAGAGCATATTGCTGTGGTTTAACCACAGCTGCCAACTAACCACCACGCAGCTGCTTGCTCACTCCCCCCTCTGGGATGGGGGAGAGAAACAGAAGAGCAAAAATGAGAAAACTCAAGGGTTGAGATAAAGACAGTTTAATAGGTAAAAGCAAAAGCTGCGTGCATAAGCAAAACAAAATAAGGAATTTACTCACTACTTCCCGTGGGCAAGCAGGTGTTCAACCATCTCCAGGAAGGCAGGGCTCCATCACGCATAAGGGTTACTTGCGAAGACAAATGTCATAAATATGAATGTCGCCCCCCCCTTCCTTCTTCTTCCCCTAGGTTTGTATGCTGAGCATGACGACACATGGTATGGAATAGCCCTTTGGTCAGTTGGGGTCCCAGCTGTGTCCCCTCCCAACTTCTTGTGCACCCCCAGCCTACTCTCTGGGGGAGTGGTGTGAGGAGTAGAAAAGGCCTTGACTCTGTGTAAGCATTGCTCAGCAGTAATGAAAATATCCCTGAGTTTTCAACATTGTTTTCATCACAAATCCAAACCATAGACCCATAATAGCTGCTGTGAAGAAAATTAACTCTGTCCCAGCCAAAACCAGCACATTTTCCAAATTATCTGAAAGTCAGAATGCTAATGCACAGTTCTATCAACCATACCTATAACCATAAGAAAACAAAGGTTTAACTTGAACATCGAATCCTGCTCAGTGACAATGTGTATTTGTTGCAACTTAGGGAAATTAAGGAAATCTAAGCAAAATAAAGGGATTCTAACAGTGCATTATAGTTTGTGTTATTTTTGTGGAATTAGAAGGAAGCAGTTCGTCAGTGCAAATGAATGTTAGACTATATAAAGATTATTCTATCAAATTTCTTTGTTTTCTCACCAAAGCTGAATATTGTACAGCAGTAGACAGGAGGAACTAATATGTTATATCATTAGGATGTTTTTGAAAGGCAACAGTCTTTATGAGAAAACATAGGTATTCAAATGGCGTTGTTTTCCTTTTGCATATATCTTATGTTTCAAAAAAAAAGTGTTATCTTCTGAGAATTATGCTTTTGTAGCTGCAATTGTGTAGGAAGAAAAATATTGGGATAGTTTCTGTGGGGGAAAAACCCCACTTTCAGATCTGATGTCCTCAGTTAGTGGACTTATAAACAGCATTGATTTATGATCCATTCAAATTTTTCACCCTCATCTGTTAACTCTCATTATTCCACAAGAATTAGTTATCTCTCTCTCTCTCTCTTTCCCACACAGTGTGCAGTTTCATAAGACAGCGGCTTTTCTTTAAAAGCCAGATTGGAGCAACTATGCCATTTTCTCCCTTTGATCATAGCTCACCTGCACAACAGCTTGAGCAGCAGCTGTAAACTGGCTCACTGAAATTACCTGCACTGGGAATAAGACACCATTTTGACCCCTGCAATTTCAATCATCTACATGTGGAGGGTTACAAACAGGGACAAGATGGGGAACTCATAAACTGTCTTTCCTGAAAGAATAGTGTCATGAAATTACATCTTTTACCCACTGGCTTTATCTTTTACTTCTATCCTTGCCAACCTGTCAATCGACTCCAAACGTGAACTACCCTTTTCTGTCAAACTGATCAGCTAACATAATGAACTGAATTTCATGGCAACTGTTCCCAGTGTTTATATAGTATCAAGTTTAGTTCTTCCTTTCCAGACCTGAAGAACATTTGAAAAAATATACCTACTTCATTTTTTTCCCCAAGTGTTATCAGTGGGACTAATAAAAGATACTGGCTCCCTTCTAATTTTGTCAGCATGTAATGGCAGCAGGTAATAATGTGAACTAATGACACCATGAAATTAATATAGAAATGCAGAGGTAGGGGGAAGAAGAGAGTTTTATATCCATGATTAAGTTGAATAAAATTTCTTATTTTCAGGATTTACGTTGCTGTTGTACAAAATGTCATTGTAGCTATGGCACCAGATTCTAACTTCTAATTTGTAGGAGTATGTTTTATTTTATTATTTAACACTTTATCTCCATCATAGTGACATCTACAAATTTTAATTGTTTTGATCTCACTGAGATCAGGCAAATATTGGCTGACTGCTGGCTCTTTACAATTGCAGGGCTATGACTTTCTGGGGAGAACTGGTGGGAAGCCTCCCATGACTGGAGTGTTGCACTGGGGAGGATACAGGCTCTTTAGGAAGGGCAGGATTGGAAAACAAGGAGGGGGAGTTGCCCCCTTTATGTGAGAGAGCAGCTGGAGTACGTGGAGCTCTGCCTGGAGGTGGAAGAGGAGCTGAGGGAGAGTTTATGCATTAGGATTAAAGAGACGACAGGCAAAGGTGACATCATAGTGGGTGTCTACTAGAGACCACCTGACCAGGAAGAACAAGTGGATGAAGCACTTTATAGACAGGTAGGAGCAGCCTGTGGTCCTCATAGGGTACTTCAGTCACCCCGATATGTACTGGAGGGACAACACAGCAGGGCATAAGAAATCCAGGAGGTTCTTGGAGTGTATTGATGATAATTTCTTCTTCAAAGTGATAGAGAAGTCAAGAAGAAGAGGCATTCTGCTGGATCTCATACTCACCAGCAAGGAGGGGCTTGTTGGGGAAGTGAAGATCAAAGGCAATATTGGCTGCAGGGCCCATTACATCTTGGAGTTCAGGATCCTGAGGTCAGGGAAAAGGGTGAAAAGCAAGCCCACAACCCTGAACCTCAGGAGAGCAGACCTCGACCTCTTCAAAGATCTGCTTGGAAAAGTGCCACAGGATGAGGCCCTGGAGGGAAGGGTGTGCTAGGGAAGCTGGTTAATACTCAAGAATCACTTCATCCAAGCTCAGGAGGGGTGCATCCTAACAAATATGAAGTCATAGAAAAATGTCAGAAGGACTGCGTGGATGAACAAATAGTTCCTGGACAAACTCAAACACAAAAAGTGTGGAAGCAAGGATGGGTAACCTGGGAGGAATACAGAAACATTGTCTAAGAATCTAGGGATGAAGTTAGGACAGCCAAAGCACAAACAGAATTAAATCTGTCCAGGGATGGCAAAGACAGCAACAAGGACTTCAACAGTACATAGGCAACAAAAGGAACCCCCGCCCTCTTTCTCCCTCCCTCCCTCCCTCTCACTTTTCATCTTGCTCTCCCTCTCTCTGTAAAAGCTGTTAAAAATTGTACTTTAAGGAATTAATGACATACTTTCACCATGCAACCATTTGACAAAATTTTCCATTCTCATTCAGGTTGAAAATGGTGCTGATAAGGGGTCTGGAACCTTCATTCACATACACAATTAATTGTTTAGATTAAAACAGCGATGAACCCAAAGAGATGATAAATGGTATACAAAGGTTCCATGACACTATTAAATGGACTAATATCTAATGTATTCTAGCAATATTTGGATTTATCCAAGTGCATTAAAAAATCAAAACTAGAACTTAGTTTCTTAAATTGGGTCTGTTATTTTTGTTTCTGGGGTTAGATTATATTACAAAATGTCAGACTTAGCTATTTCCTGGCATATGTCTTCTAGAACAAAGCCGTTTAGTATCTTTTTCAGAACAGAGTACTAGATTTTGGGTTTGACCTATAAATCATTCTGAAAAACTGTAGCCAACAGGAGAAATCACTGCAATATAAGTTATATAATAAGAATATAAACTCTTATATAAGTTTTTACTTGGAAGAATATTATGAATCATGTAGCGTTCTACTTTTTTCCCCCTGCTTTCTTTTTCTCCAGTGATTAACATATAAACAAAATCTCTAAAATGATTTAAAGGCAAAACCAGGTATATGAAAGTAATTATTGTTCTCCATGGTGATATTCACTGCCACAACATTAGGAAAGAAATTGAAGACCTGACACTCTGTATAGACTTAATTTGGGTTTCAGAAGGGAATTGAAAAAGGCAGTAATAAAGAACTTACTTTAGGAACTAAACTTTACTTTAAGATCATATATTTGCCTGTTTTTTCTCCCACTTCTGAAAGCCCAGAGCCAGAAGAAGATGAATGTATTGAGACAGAATTATTTTTAATCGATGTTTTTCATGGTGTTTTAAGCTTTGAATGCTACTTGCATGTTGAACAAGTTGGGCAATGCTGTCTGAGTATTGTTTGAAAAACAACAAAGACCTTTCATCAGGCTGATTGTCTGGAAAAAAGTGACAAATAATTTCTCTACACAGACTTTTTGAAATACTGTGTTTTGATAGGTGAGATTAGATGTTTTAGATTGAGGACACTTCTTGCTTAGAGGGACAGTCTCAACCTTAACATTTTTTTTCTTAAATAAATGCTTCTCTTTTGTGCTAAGAACACCTTAGATACTCAGACTTGACTTCTCTTTACAATACTATTTTTCTCTCACCAATTTTCAATATGTTGCTTGGTTTAATGTTTCTCTTGTTTTGAAAATACAAGCAGAGGTGTTGATATCTTTCATTCTTCCTGTTTAGCCACCCCAAACAGAATAATAGCATCACATTAATAACCATTTCCCAAAGAACATAATTTTTTAATTCCAAGAGGGATCAAATTTGGTATTCTTGTTATTTCTTCCAGAATCATCACTTGTTAATTGGATAAATTATCTCTTGAATTTTTAAATAAACCAGGTTTGAAATTCAGTGCACAGATCCTCATTAGTACAAATTTTACATGATGGCCTGCTCTAGGGTCTTCCCATCAGTCAGAAAAAGTGGCACTCTGGAAAACTGGCATTTTTGTTTTTAAAAAGCCATCATTAGTTTTTAAAGCATGCATGCTAGTTTGGGCTGGGATAGAGTTAATTTTCTTCATAGTAGCTGATATGGAGTTGTGTTTTGGATTTGTGATGAAAACACTATTGATAATAGAGGGATGTTTTCATCACTGCTGAGCAGTGCTTATACAGAGACAAGGATTTTTCTGCCTCTCACCCCACCTCATCGGTGAATAGGCTGCGGATGCACAAGAAGCTGGGAGGGGACACAGCTGGGACAGCTGACCCCAACTGAACAAAGGGATATCCCACAACATATGATGTCATGCTCAGCATATAAAGCTGGGGGGAGAAGAAGGAAGGGGAGGATGTTCGGAGTGATAGCATTTGTCTTCCCAAGTAACCGTTATGCGCAATGGAGGCCTGCTTTCCTGGAGATTGCTGAGCACCTGCCTGCTGATGGGAAATAGTGAATGAATTCCTTTTTTTCCTTTGTTTACGTGCGTGGCTTTTGCTTTCCCTATTAAATTGTCTTTATATCAACCCACAAGTTTTCTCGCTTTTGCTCTTCTGATTCTCTCTCCCGTCCCACCAGGGGGGAAATGAGTGAGCGGCCATGTGGTGCTTAGTTGGCAGCTGGGGTTACACCACAACAGCTTGTTACCAGCTGAGTCTCCAGTTGTAATGAGCGCTCTTCTATGACTTTTCAGATACCCTAAGAAGAGGAAAGATGGTGCTGTTAATATGACAGGAGTTAGGAGAGCTAGATTCAAGCACTTGGTTTTGCCACAGATGTCTTCTGTGATATTAAGCAAGTGGCTTTACCTCCATTCTACTCTGTTTCATGCCAGAAATCTAAGACAACAGGATGTTGCTCCTTTATTAGATTGTTGTGAGATTAGTGAAAGCCTAATCATAGCCCAGTAGCAAAATTACTCAGCCAGGAACAAAAGACTGGAAAGCCTATTTCCTCAGTTAAATTTGTTTTCATTTAACTGTTCTTACAGAATTAATTAAAGAGAAGGATCACAGCCCTCCAGCCGACTGCAAGACACAGGTGAATCAGAGTCTGCCTTGTTCCTTGGGCCAAGCAGCTCCTATAGGTAATTTTTAACATTTCCTGTGCAATACCCTAACCAGTAGATTTCTGTGCAAAAGTACCATACCATCATTAATACCTTTAAGTTCTAATTTAACCCACCTGGTCCAAGCTGATTGCTTGAGCTAAAGACACACACCATTTTGAACTTCCTCTGTAATTTCATAAATTAATAATCTCTGGGCTACCTCTTAGGTCTTTCAAACATGTGATCTACCGACATGGTTTCCTTAATTGTAATAAAAGTTATTTTATCTAAACTTCAGAATATTTCTTTTAATTCTGTACCTGCTCATGTGCACACAGAAATGTTCATTAAGTCATTTCACTGTCTCATTTGAAATAACTACAAGAGAGATAAAATCAAACATTTGTGTACATAAGAACTTCATTTTCATAAAGTCTTCAGATGTGTTTCTTAGGAAAAGGAAAATAAGGAAACAAAATGGGTTGAAGAGATTTAAGAAATGATCAGACTAAGTGTAGTTTTCAGGTCAACAGACACACCTCATAGTTTCACCAGTATATGCACATTGATTTATTTCTATACATTAAGATACAGTTGAGACAGGGGTATATATTGAGCATTTTGCAAGAAATTCCAGTGCCGCAACTTTGTGTTCTAATTTTGATTACCAAGGAAAGAGGCTTATAACCATGATTTTAAAATATTTTGCTTACTATTTAAGTACATTTGCAATAACATTTCTTGTTTTGAAGATATATTATATGAAAAATAATTATCTTTGTTACATTAATGTTAATTTCTCTAAGCTTTTTTTTTCCCATCCCAGTTGATACCTCACTTCTTAACAATTTCTAATTCAACATATGAAAGTAAATATAGACTAGGTCTCACTACCACTAAACATAGTCTCTTAAATTTAGCACGTGGCAGGTGAAATTCTGGTGCTATTCAAATCAATGGAAGACTTCTTGTTAAGATTAGCTTCATCTTTTTTTTTTTT
>JAKFQP010000849.1:89894-121356 GCA_023375905.1 Nycticorax nycticorax
AAACACTACACAGAACATAACAAATCTGCAGAGGCCTCACCATACGAATGGATTTTCTAGGTGGGGTCAACATGTTCTTATCACATGTAACATCTGAACGAGGAACTGCCGTCTACAAACATTTGATGTAAATGAGAACATGCACTCACATGAGGAGTCCTGCTGATTTCAGTGAGACATCTTGCATACATAATGATTTTCAATGTTGAGACTGTTCTGTGGCCAGTAAGGCTCAGCTGGAAGCTTGTCAAAATCAGTTCTAAATTTATGTAACACAGGAAGCAATCTGTGCATATTTTCTCCATCTTTGCATTTGGCCTGAGGTAGAGTTTGTAGCTGATTGTTTTGAATAGTGGCAATAACATTCTTATTTTATTAATTTATTTAACTAAAGAAAGTCACACAGTATGGAAAATCTATTTTTGTTGCCCTTCTGTTTATTTTTTTAAATATGCCTAAATATTTAACCTATTTATGCTTTAAGGATTCTATGCCAAAGATAAATTGAAAATTACAGCTTAAATGTTTTCATACTGTAAGTTGAGAATTTCAGCAGTTCATGTGTACTTCAGCAGACCATCTCTGAACTGGAAAGGCACTGAGGCAGATTTACATATGGCAACACCAGTGCATGTCATACACGTTTTAGCACTTTTACAGTTCTGAGTCAGGCACCCACAGGATAACACAAATCCATTTTTTTGTGAAAGCTGCTCTTGGAAAGGAGGGATTTTAATTGAATGTGCGTGTTAAAGAGGTTAAGAGTACCGGATGCCTGAAATTAAGTTTGTCTGTAACCTTCAAGGCACTATGCAGGCTGAGATGTAGAAGAATTGCTGCTACATCTGTTCCCATTTGCTCACATTTGAGATGAACGCTTACCAAAATATTCATATTATGGAGCCTTATTTGTTGAAAATAATATAATTTGTGCATACACATTCATGCTGTGTATTTAATGCTTGAGGAAAGCAACAAAGTGGGATACTTTTCTTCCCCTTTATATTAATATTTAATTAAAAGCTCAAAAAGATCAAATTTTGACAGATACTCTTTTAGCCATAGGAAAAATACATCTGCAGTAACACTTTTCTTGTTTGATCTTATTTTTTTTGGGTCAGCTTACATCCATACACAGAGACACGCACATCCTGCATTCTGTGATAGGGTCACAATGCTGTTAGTAAGTTTTTATGCTTGAGGCCAGGGAAATTGTATCACACTTGCTTTTGACTCCAATCAAGAACTGTAGCTGTAGCATGAAAAAATAAAAATAGAGAAAAGGCTTTGAAGGTTTGAAATGCTGAAATTCATAACTCTGACTTATTAAAGTAATTTCTAGTTCACAGTAACATTTGCTGCCTTGTTAATGATCTTCCAGCTGGGGTGGATCCAGCTGGTGTTTCTACTATTCATTTAAACTCATATGGAAGTTTGAAACTTCACAATAAACTGTTTCTCTGAGATTTCTGGGGAAAAAAAAAACCCAACACACAAAACCCAAACAAACACACCCCTAAACCCAAAAAATACAGTGTCATGAGATGCAAAACTTTTTATTTAAGCAAGTGATTTCTAAGTCAAAGAATTTTACAAAATTGCTAGCCGAGTCCTCCATTGATGCCACAGTCAAAATTCCTACTGAAATAAAACTACTTTTGGATCTAACAAACACCATGTTTCAAGTTTTATATGTACTTGTCTTCAAAAGACTGTAAAAGAAGGGGAAATTCTATGTATTCCTACCTTATAGCTGTATAACATAGGCAAAATAGTGCCTTGTGTGCTCATAATGCGCACACACTTTAATTCACAGAGCCTCAAGCATACAAAAGTGTCTGTTTTCAAATAAATTAAAGACTATATAGTGAATCTTGAAAGTGCCTCAATATACCCTTCAGTTTGATTCTGATGAGTTTTTACTCTAGAGGCCAAATTTCCTGTCAATGATTTCTGTTCCAGAGGAGAAAAGGGTCTCTGCCACAGGAAAATGTAGAGACATCTGGAAATGACATTACCGTTACTGATTCCTAATATTAAATATAAATATTGGTGTAAGGTCGATGTCTCTTAACATTATACCACCACAAACATTCCCTCTATTAATGTAGCCTCCTCTCAGCTGAGGCAGTGAATAAAAGTGGAATATAGTTGTGCTTTTCAATATTTTTATCTTGTTATCAATAAATGTGATGGATAACTGAGGATTTGAAGTATTACCTTGGTAAATCTGTCCAGTAACATTAACATTTAGGTAGCACATAATGATGATATTTAATTAGGTCCAGATACCATGAAGCTTGGACTATACATTTTCAGGTGGATCAAGGTTAAAAAAAAAATATTAAGGGGAGTAATAAAACAAAAAATAATAATACAAAAAACACCATACATCTTGAAAAATAATGTTGAGACATTATGTTATGGATTAACTAGAGTGAAAATTATTAACTGCGTACTACAGCAGTTTCCAAGCTTCTTTCTTAGTGGCCTACATAACATCCTGTGCATTTGTGCAAAGACCATGCACCTCTAAGCCACGTCACCAGACATCCCTGTGCATATGCATCATGCATGAGAAAGGCACATTTAAGAAAACTGATGTGTCCCCAAAGAATTGTATCTACTGTATAAGCACTGCTCAGTGTATATCTCCTTTTACCCTTTACCAACTGGGCTCATGTTGGAAGACTTTTTGGAAAAGCAGGTTTCATGCAGAATTTATTCTGTTTGAACATTTTTAGTTTTAAAGGCTGAGTTTTTCTGTACACCTGTAAGTGCAACTCTAAGTAGCAGACTACTACTGGTACCTGAACTTTAAAAAAAGGCAAATCATGTACTTTGTTGCAAAGTTTTATTGTAAATGACTCAGGACGGTTTGAAAAGGTAACAAAGAGATCTCTTCTTCAGCAGACTGACAGAATTAAATAATTTTACTATCCCATTGGAGGCTCATTTCTGATCTCTAGCTGACAGTGCAGTGAGTGGTACTTACACTACGATATGTTTCATGTCAGGACAAGAATATCTAACAGATTTTTTTCAAAAGCAAACACTGAAAGCTCTGACTTGGTCAGCTGGGTTTCTGTCTGAATAATTCATCCTGCCCTGCTCCTTTCAGGGAAATGTCAGCTGCTGTGTAAGTTTAACCACATGTATGTATGGGATACAGGCACAACATCTTTTTCCTGCAACTGATTTATTTCTACCATCCCGAGCCACACTTCAACTGCCTCTGTGTAGAGTACAAAAAAAGAATATATTGTAGTCAAAGTTACATATGTAATACTCAGAGAAAGGCAAGGAATTTTTTTAATGGTAGAAACAAATTATTGCCTTCAGTTCTTGTGATTTATGCCTCTTCTTTGTTTATTATTACAGTCACGTTTTTCTTTATGTAGTCAAACATTCACCTAAACAACCTGTGAAAAAAAAATGTTAGGTTTCAAGTGACTTTGGGAAAGATTTTCAAAAATATCAGAGGAGAGAGAACTCTGAAACCCACTGAAAATTGTTAGGAATTGTACACAAGCATTCAATATTATTAAAAAAAAAGCCCAAACCAACCCCAAACCAACCAAACCAACCCCCCAATATTTGATTCTAGAGAGGAATCAAACTTGTAATAATCCAGTTTTTAACAAGCTGGGATTTCTTTTATTAAATTTGATTTTGAGGTGGCATTGAGGGGAGGTATTAATGCATTATCTTAGAACTCCTACTTATAGGGAGTTTAAACTGTGAATTCACAAGTTAAAAATCAGTCTGAGCTATTGATCTTTTTTCTAGGAGACTCACAAGCTTCACTTCCTTTCCCTGTTTCTAGAGGAAGACCCTGCACTGGTCTGTTCCTGTCCCTGCTGCTCTTCCAGAGCAGATACTAAGGACCCTGGCTTCAGGTCCTTGTGACTTTTTAGGTACATAGATCCACTAGACAGGAAAGAAAGAGGGAAGACAGGTTACAGCACATGAAATACATCACAAAGCCTGTCCCTGGCATTTAGGCCAATGGATTGTTCTATGTCCATGTTACTGACAGTGAACTTGAAACAGATCAGCTATTTCCACTTTGCACAGCATTTGTATCCAGATTGGGGCTTCTACCACTCTCTGAGGGAATGGTCCCCTGACATAATGTCTGTTATAAGCATGGGGCTGAGTTATAGCCTGCTAGAGTAATGTTTTTCTCGATTAAAAACAGAATAATACATTCATAGGATCATAGAATCGTTTAGGTCGGAAAAGAACTTTAAGATCATCAAGTCCAACTGTTAACCTAACACTGCTATTCCACCACTAAACTATGTCCCTAAGCACCTCGTCTAGCCATCTTTTAAATACTTCCAGGGATGGTGACTCCACCACTTCCCTTTGCTTGCTCTAGATGCTATGATAGCAGATAGGGTCTCTGAGGGACAAATCCTGTTGAAAGACTGTAGAGAAGAAGGAGCCAAAGTTAGTGCAGTCTTGACTGTATTGTCTTTCTCAGAGTGATCCCCACATCCTTAAACTTCAAACAGGATTTATTTTAGAAGCAGCTGGAAGTTGTAATTAAAAAGACAGCCAGGTAGAGAAGGAACTTTTGTTAATTAGAGGAAGTCAGGGAGTCAGAATCCAGGGGACTAAATTTTTGGCAAGGGAGATGTTCTTTTTAAAAAACTGTAGCTAACAAAACTCTAGTTTTATAGTCATTGCCATTTCTATATGCCAGGTAGTCTGGTTAAATAACATTTTAGAAACACCAATGAGCTGTCTATGTTACTATTTAAGATTTTATTCTATGCATGAGGTACTTCACGACAGAAATCCCTAAGGTAGTCTTTGATATGTTACCTACATGGGTTGTGATGAAGACAGATGAGAAGTGGGGTATCACACCTTGTTAACATCTAAGATATAACAGTTAAGGCCAAAATAGACTGACAGACATCTGGGTGATTATCTTATTGAGAGTACAATGAAAAGATGCTTATACAGGAATAATTTGATTGAAGGGATAAGCCTGGAAAATAGGATAGGATAGGATAGGATAGGATAGGATAGGATAGGATAGGACAGGACAGAGCAGAATAGAATAGAATAGAATAGAATAGAATAGAATAGAATAGAATAGAATAGAATAGAATAGAATAGTTCAGTTAGAAGACACCTACAGAGTTCATCTAGTCCAACTACCTTCATTTAGTCCAGCTGCCTAGATGAAGAAGAATGTCGGAAGATGCATTCAACACCATTTTGAGTGGATGAAGATGGAAGATGTTAACATTTGTATGTGTCAGAAAATAAAAGGTCATAATAAACAAAACACAGGAAGAAGTACTAAAGAAGTCATCTTACAGGTGTTATAAAAAAATAATCTTACAGACACTATATAGACCCTAGGTATTTAAAAATCGTGTTGATGAACATATTATTGCTTATCGTTTAGATGTATTGCTTCAGGTGTCCCACAGGAAATACTTTATCCTTATCACTTGATTCACAAGAATTTGCAGACTTTTTGAAAACTTTAAAATTGGGCTTTTTGCCAAAACAAAAACTGAAGCAAAATACTCCAACTGGCATGAGGATTTCCTTAAATAAGGGAAGGAGCAGATAATTACGAATATCAATTTTATTTACTTTTGTCTTTGAGTTGGTCCACAAGTGTCATATCAGCTGATCCATAGCAAAAAAGAACCACTCAAGAACTTTAAATATTTAGCCTATTTCTATAATTTGTAGCAGAAACAAAAATATACCTATGAGATTGTGTTTATTCAAATCTAGGAGAAACATTGTCATTTTCTTGAATGGGATGGAAAAACTAAATATCTTTTAGCATCATCCTGCCCTAGCTTTAAATGCAGATCTGCAATCTGGTACAGGTGACACAAAGTCAAAACAACTGACTTATATAAGGAATTATAAAGATGTTTTTCCCCTCAGAAATATATCTAGTTGTTTACATACCTTTTTCTTTTTAAATGGAAAATGATGTTGATCATTAATATCCTCTGTCTGTGAATTAGGAATTGTTTTTGCTAACAGAAATAGTATAACATGGAAAAAAAGGCTTTGAGTTTTTATGAAGGTCCAAAATGATAAGCATATGACATAGAGATCCGCAAATTATATCTGAAAAGCAGTATCATAAAATTATATGGTTTGTCTCCTGAATTTTCACACATGTTTTCTTAATGGTTATTGAAATGCACAGGCTCATCATTCAGCACCATGTTCTAAGGTAAGTGACATCCTAAAAATAATATTTCTGTAAGCTTATGTTAGTTAATAGTCATCTAATACGTTCCTAATTACAAGGTAAGTAAGTCGTGTTTAAAAATACGTTTTTCCCTGGAATGACCTTCAGGAAGTTCTGGCTGTGTGTACATGCACACACATATATTATTCATAATCTGCACAGATCAATGCAGAAGACCAGTGATGACATGAATAGGAGTTCTCACTACCTGCAGTGTTTCTGTGACAGAAAGAACTAAAATTGTGTGTAAGGCATACAAAGTCTTTAAGCTATAACCCAATTCAACCTTTGACAGAGAGGGAAGAATTCTTTTTTTCTTTAAGGTTCAAAATATGTACATGATAGCCTTTTTACCTTTGCACCTCCACAAATCATAGCAAACCCATACTGTTTGACTTCCTTTGGCATTAGCGTTGTAAAAATGTCTCTATTTATGTGACACAACTTTGAAGAGCCTGTACTCAAGTTTTGGTATTTATACCTCAGTAAAAATATTGTCAGCTGATTATGTGAGCAGAAAACCAGTAGGCATAATATATGTTTCTCATATATTCTCAACTTCTGCTTCAATTAAATTGCTACCTGGAGGAAATTATGGTAGTGACTTACTAGTCTCTGTTAAAGTAAATGGGCATGCCCCTCCTGGTACAGAATAAGTCCCTAAATTGCCAAAGTTGAGCCTACACCTCAGAAAGATAAGCCTAAATATTTTGAAAAGTTACCAGAGATTAGTAGTGTTGCTTCCTTCCCCTTTCTGCCTTTTTTTTGGTTCCCTCCTAGGTTTCTTCACACTAACCCTCTGGTCATCGATGCTTGCAAAGCTGCTATAAAAGATACTAAGATGCCTTAGGATACAGCAAGTTCAGAGCTTTAAAAAAAATGTTTTCTACTAGATGCTCATTACATATATAGTTACTTATTTATGAATATGTAACACCTTTCTCATATAGGTAGACAGGGGTGATCCAACAATGTCAGAGGGAGTCTGTACTTTTCTTTTTAAGTCAGCAAAGAGCCATATGTAGGTCACATATATGGGATATTGCAAACAGTTCTGAAAGCCCATTTCTTATATAATTAAAAAAAAAAATGTTGGAGGGCAGACTCACAAATTAAAACCACACCATGTGTTTAAAAAGACAGGAAAACAAAGAAACTGTATGTGTATTCCCCTTATTGCATCACATCTCTTTTGCTTTGTTGTGAATAATTTCACATGACAGTGAAAAGGACAATGAGCATAAAAGCTTTCAAGTTATTCAGAAAACAAAGCAAACCACTGGCACAAATAGACATTGTGATGATTACACACTGCATTTTGCAAACACCAGCTGAGTATAAAAAATTAGTACACTAAATGTTTTTAAAGTTTTTATTTTTGTAACGTTCTAAAGATAAAAAAACCTTTGGAAACATAATTGCTTTAATAAATGAGTATGTATACTTTACTATATGAAGGAGAGGAAAAGAAAAGTTAATTTTCTCTTCATGTTTTTCTCATGGCCGAAGAAACTTATTTTGGGTGCTTGATTGGAATTGGTTTTCCTTTTTTATTTCTTCTTTAAAAACCAAACCTTCACGTTTCTTAAACTGGGAATATAAATTCAATTTTTTTTTTTCATTGTCCTATAACATATGTGCTGTCCAGGAAGAACAGTAGTTTGTATGTTACCAGAGTCCAGTCTGCTACCCAAAAAATTGTTACGACTTTGTTTCTACCCTGCCAAAAATTTATTATACTTGCCCTGAAAAAAAGCAAGCATATGAGCACATTGAGTAGCTAAAATGGTCTGTTTCGACTTACCTATTTAGATACAGTATTGATGAAATAGTGTTGGATTATTGGCAGCTTGCATATATTAAGTTACTCCAAAGATTATTTTATGAATTATTAATTTGAAATAGTTTTAAGTAGACTGTGTAAGACTTGATTTGTTTTCCTTTTAACATGCACACACACATGCATGCAGCATGGGGAACAAGCAGGAAGAGCTAGAGTTCTGTATGTGGTTGCGGGGCCATGATCTCATTGCGATTACAGAGACATGGTAGGACAACACGCATGACTGGAACGCTGCCATCGATGGCTATGTGCTTTTCAGGAAAGACAGGCCTACAAGGCGAGGCGGTGGAGTTGCTCTTTATGTGAAGGAGCAACTGGAATGTATAGAACTCTACCCAGGAGCAGATGAAGAACATGTTGAAAGCTTGTGGGTAAAAATTAAGGGGCAGTCCAGCATGGGTGACACTGTGGTGGGTGTTTACTATAGACCACCCAACCAGGATGAGGAAGTAGAGAAGGCCTTCTACAGACAGCTAAAAGTAGCCTCGCAATTGCAGGCCCTGGTTCTCATGGGAGACTTCAAGTATCCTGATATCAACTAGAAGGACCACAAGGCAAGGTGTGCACAGTCCAGGAGGTTCTTGCAGAACATCGATGACAACTTTTTGACCCAGGTGGTGGAGGAACCAACAAGAAGTGGAACACTACTGGACCTTGTGCTGACCAATAAAGAAGAACTGGTTGAGGATGTGAAGGTAGGGGGCAGGCTTGGCTGCAGTGACCACGAGATGGTGGAGTTCCGGATTCTGAGAGGGGGAAGCAGAACAACAAGTAGGACTACCACATTGGACTTCAGGAGAGCTAACTTTGGCCTCTTCAGGGACCTACTTGGAAGAATTCCATGGGCTATGGCTCTTGAAGGTAGGGGAGTCCAAGAGAGCTGGCTGCTATTTAAGCAGCTCTTCCTCCATGCTCAGGATCGGTGCATCCCTGTGAATAGGAAATCAAGTAAACGAGGCAAGAGGCCTCCATGGATGAACAAGGAGCTTCTAGTGAAACTCAAAGAAAAGAGTAAGCTCCATGGAATGTGGAAAGAGGGTCAGGCCACTTGGGAGGCATACAGGAATGCTGCCAGAGCATGTAGGGAAGCAACTAGAAAGGCCAAGGTTCACCTGGAACTAAGTTTGGCAAAGGACATCAAGGATAACAAGAAGGGCTTCTTCAAGTATGTCAGCAGTAAACGTAAGACTAGGGGTAATGTGGGACCGCTGCTGAACGAAATGGGTGCCCTGGTGACAGAAGATACAGAGAAGGCGGAGCTACTGAATGCCTTCTTTGCTTCAGTCTTCACTGTCAAGGCTGGCCCTCAGGCTCCCCAGTCCTGGCAGGTAAGCGAGCAAGCTTGGAGAAAGGACGACCTTCCCTCGGTCGAGGTGGATCAGGTTAGGGATCTTTTAAGGAAGCTGGACACCCACAAATCCATGGGCCCCGATGGAATGCACCCGCGAGTGCTGAAGGAACTGGCAGACGACATTGCTGAGCCACTTTCCATCATCTATGAAAGGTCGTGGAGAACAGGAGAGGTGCCTGAGGACTGGAAGATAGCCAATGTCACTCCAGTCTTCAAAAAGGGCAAGAAGGAGGACCCAGGGAACTACAGGCCGGTCAGTCTCACCTCCGTCCCTGGAAAGGTGATGGAACAACTCATTCTGGGTGTCCTCTCCAAGCAAGTAGATGAAAAGAAGATCATCAGGAGTACCCAGCATGGATTCACCAAGGGGAAATCATGCCTGACCAACCTGATAGCCTTCTACGATGGCATGACCGGCTGGGTAGATGAGGAGAGAGTGGTGGATGTTGTCTACCTTGACTTCAGCAAGGCTTTTGACACTGTCTCCCATAACATCCTCATAGGGAAGCTCAAGAATTATGGGTTGGATGAGTGGACAGTGAGGTGGATTGAGAACTGGCTGAATGGCAGGGCTCAGAGGGTTCTGATCGGCGGTGCAGAGTCGAGTTGGAGGCCGGCAGCTAGTGGAGTTCCCCAGGGCTCAGTACTCGGCCCAGTCTTGTTCAACTTGTTCATCAATGACATGGATGAGGGGACAGAGTGTACCATCAGCAAGTTCGCTGATGACACAAAACTGGGAGGAGTGGCTGATACGCTGGAAGGCTGCGCTGCCATTCAGCAGGACCTGGACAGGCTGGAGAGTTGGGCGGAGAGGAACCTGATGAAATTCAACAAGGGCAAGTGCCGAGTGCTGCACCTTGGGAGGTCGAGCCCCATGCACCAGTACAGGCTGGGGGCTGACCTGCTGGAAAGCATCTCTGCCGAGAGGGACCTGGGAGTCCTGATGGATGACAAGCTGACCATGAGGCAGCAGTGTGCCCTTGTTTTTGAGAAGGCCAATGGTATCCTGGGGTGCATGAAGAGGAGTGTGGCCAGCAGGTCGAGGGAGGTTATCCTCCCCCTCTACTCTGCCCTGGTGAGACCCCACCTGGAGTACTGTGTCCAGCTCTGGGCTCCCCAGTTCAAGAAGGTTGAGGAATTCCTAGAGAGAGTCCAGAGGAGAGCAATTAAGATGATAAAGGGACTGGAGCATCCTCCCCTATGAGGAAAGGCTGAGACAGCTGGGCTTGTTCAGCCCGAAGAAGAGAAGACTGAGAGGGGACCTCATCAATACATAGAAATATCTTAAGGGTGGAAGTCAAGAGGATGGAGCTAGACTCTTTGCAATGGTGCCCAGCAACAGGACAAGGGGCAATGGGTACAAACTGAAACATAAGAGGTTTCAGTTGAATCTGCGGAAAAACTTCTTTACTCTGAGGGTGATGGAGCACTGGAACAGGCTGCCCAGGGAGGTTGTGGAGTCTCCTTCTCTGGAGATATTCAAAGCCTACCTGGATGAAGTCCTGTGTAACATGGTCTAGGAGAACCTGCTTTAGCAGGAGGGTTGGACTAGATGATCTCCCGAGGTCCCTTCCAACCCTTGTGATTCTGTGATATGCTTGAGTGAAGTTAGATGAAAGCTGAAGCTGAAATTAGTAGTAGCCTAAGGGCATTACAGTAATTACTAGGCCATTTAAAATATATCAGTATCATGTCTAATTTAATAAAAGTACAGTCATAGCTGTAGCACAGTTAAGAATGAGACACTATGCAAGAGGTTGTCAGATTCTGTTAGCTGAAATCAGAGCTAAAATAAATGCATTATCTGTGTGATTATGGCCACCACTTTTTACCAGAAAATCATCTGCAAAAAGAGGTCCTTTGGTATTGCTTTTTGCCTTGGTTTTTATTTTGGTTTGGTTTGTTTTTCCTGAAGAGGTGAATTTGCTGAAATACAGCAGTATAACCTGCTGTTTAAAACAACATGATGAGTAATAACAAGGGAAGCAAGGAAAATACCAAGAAGTTAGGTTATGCAGAAATAAAAAAATATGTTTGCTATACTGCATCATAGAAATAGGACTAATCATTCATATTAGAATTATTAAGAATTTGAAAATTAAAGTAAGGGATTTTTTTTTGCTTTCTCTGCATTAATAAGAACTGTTGACAGCAAAAGTTAAGCGAACTTTAAAATTGAATGAATGATGAGTGAGCACATCAAGGTCTTGGTACTTAAGGTCCTTCTGAGATTGTGAATTAATTTCCAGGCACTCAGATCTTTTCAGAGGTAGATAAATGGACACAGGAAATCTGTCACTGTGGTTAAGGACAGGATGCAAAAGCCTAAGCCAGCTCCGTTCAGGCTTGTTTCCACAGGGTGAGACCTAGACTGATAGCTGAAACCAAGGCTGGGACAGCAAAAATTCCAGTCTGAAGGATGCAGAGGTAGGTAGTGGGATACATAAGAACTGTTAAGTAGAGCATCATCCTGTCAAAAACAAAAAGCAACAAATAAATTTACCTCTTAATTAGGTAACACTGTTATTCAGTCTTGCAGTCTAATCCTCTGTAACCTGAGTATAGCCAGGTGTCTGTTTCCAGGCTTTGGCTGCTTGACAGCATGTGTGGCAGAATTGACGAGCCTCTCCTAAGTTATGTCTGTTTTGGTCTTCTGAGATTGAAATGCCCCAAACCACAGAATATTTTAAGTTCTTATCTTGATATTTTTATGGCTTGGAGGGTTCTGGTTTTGTCTTTGGTTTTGGTTTGGTTTGCTTTTTCTTTTTAATATGAAAAAAACATTTTTGTACCTAAAAATAAAGCTGCCTTTGTAACAAGCATGTAAAGAGGCCTGAAAGGTATCAACACAGAAGTAAAACACTTTCTTCCACTCAGTTATTGCACAAGGGACACATTTAGTTCAAAATGTTCAACAACTCCAAAGAGAAAAGACATCTGGGTTCAATTCATAGAAGCCTAGGGCTACTAAAAAAACCTTCTAAAACCACATAGAAGCAGGAGGAGGAGGTGACTGTTTCTATGACAACAAAGGAAGCTCATCTATTATGCAGGCACTTTACCAAAAGTTATAACTATTTAAAAGATTGAAGCAATTAAGGAATATTCAAGGCAGGGAAAAGGAATAAGATGAAATACTGGTAGGCTGTTTTTGTGAGAGTGATGTGGATGTCTCCAATCGTCTTTATTGTGTTTATAGAGAGACACATGCATTATAGTAAAGATTAGCTTTATGAAAATGTCTGGAAATTAAAAAATGTTTTATCTATGTGACATTATTATACCTTACCAACCATCCAGACATACCACTCAGATACATCTTGAATACCTTCACTCTGTACACAAACATCTGTTAGTCTAGTGTTCTCTTTCTGTTACGGACTTGTGTGAAAACACCTTCATATTCCCAACTATTCAATGACAAGTTGTGGGATGATGTTTTGTTGACTGCAGTGGTTAACATTTTTGTGG
The DNA here is from genome assembly GCA_023375905.1 of Nycticorax nycticorax. Lineage (NCBI taxonomy): Eukaryota > Metazoa > Chordata > Aves > Pelecaniformes > Ardeidae > Nycticorax > Nycticorax nycticorax. The sequence goes on from JAKFQP010000849.1 coordinate 102,804, forward strand.
TATCAGCAAAAAAAATCCCTTTCATTGTGTCTTAATTCATGTAACTGCAGCCTTCTTTCTTGCTTGATATAAACCTGGATATTTTTTTTTTAAAAAGAGTATATAGAGCCATCTGGTTAAGAAATATCTTGTGGCTTATTATTACTAGGTTAATTTCATTTCACAGCAGTTATTTCCCTTTTATTTGTGAAAGTTCTTAATATTACACATTTTTTTATGACAAAGAAGTTAAAAGAGCACAAAACAGAACTTCTGCATAGCAGTAATTACTATTTTCTCCTATTTTATTTGTTCAGTCGTCTGGTTTCAAACCAAATACTGCCTTTTTTTACATATACATAATTTCTCCTTCCACACTATATTAACTNAGCATTTTCTAAAAAATTACAATCTCCTATTTCTCTGTTCAGACTTACATAAGATGTTGTGTAATTTACTAATATAGCGTTTCTCCTGATAAGTAACATTTACTGAAATGCAGAACATGTGGAAAAAAAAAAAAAGCTGGGCAGAATCTACTCCCTCATTTCATATATAAAACATCTCTGTGTGTTCAAGGACAGTAGGGTGAATTTCAGAGATACCTTACGCATAAAACATAAACATCTTGACAGAAAGCGTGAAGTAAGGAGGAAAAGAAAAATGCAGAAAAAGAATAAGTTAGGACTTGCATCTAATGTCCTTATTTTGCATTGGGGTGAAATACTTGAAGACTAGCTTGTTGCAATTTGCAGTTATTCTCTGTCTTTGATCTACCGTGTCCCAGCCAAGTGAAGAATGTGCCAATATATTTCTAAGCCATACTGCTGAGGTTGTCAGGCAATAAAATTGAATTATCTAGTACAAAACAGATGTTTTATCTCCTTAAGTATTTACTATTTTCTTTCATAAACAGTAAAAAAAGCTGACAAAAAAAATCTTAAACTTAAAATAAGAGGAAGAGAAAGACAGAAGCATTCAGAAAAAAATGTAACTGTGAGCAAAACTAAGTAAAGGAGAATGAGAAGCATTAAAAAACACAACTAACAAAAATACTAAAAATTATTGATTAATATTTAACAAAGCAGAATACCTGTTAGCTATTTATTGTTCTATTTATGGAAAACATAAGCCTACAAAGCACATAAGAATACTTCTTTCACTGGCAATTCAATATGCAGAAGATGTGTGAGATTATGGTCAAACTCAAAACATCTAAAGGAAGTAGAGACATAGTTCTAAACCCAGATTCCCTAAAGACCTATAAATTAGGGGTCTGGGTTGATTATACAACTTATAAAGAAATTTAGGCTCTGCAAAAAGAATTTTTTAAAACAGCTTTGGATGACAGGAGCTTCAGTTCAGAATGGCTTTGATGTTGACTTAAGATACTAAGGATTGATGACTGTTGAATGTCTTCTTGAAAAACATAGCACAAGAGCTTGGTTTTGTTCATTCACCTAAGGAATGTACAAATCTCACAGGAGATTGTTAAGGACAACTGAATCTGGTGGACTGAAAGGCCCAGCTGATTCTTCCCTCCTGGTTCCCTAGGCGCAAGTCTACTGTTTTTCTCTGTCCTTGGGTCCAGCGAGTAGCACAGCTGAACTTGTACTTCCAATAGACACAAGGACACAAATACAGAACAATCACTCACAGGCAACTAGTATACATTCAAACTGGACATGTCTCTATTTTCCCATGCTTATTTGCACCTGATCCACTTTGAGCCCTCCCTTTCTCTGTCTTTATCCCCTCCCAAATAAACAAATACCTCTATTTTTTCCCAAGTAGTCTTGAAGAAACCATTGCTATTTCCCAGGATATCCCAAATATCTGTCATCAGTGGTGTTTCCAAGGCATTGCTGACCTCCTTTCTCCCAAAGGCCCCAATGCTCCCTTTGAAGATCAGCCATCTCTTGTGTGCATCCACCAATGATCCAGCAATGTCTCACAGTACTATTTGTAACTTCTGCCAGCTTCTTGATCTGTTATTTCCCATGTTCAGTCTTTTCTCATGTCACACCCAGCAATTTATCATCAACATTTCTGTTCTGTACACCTCAGGGCAGGGCTTAGGCATCTGCCTGTTACCTTTAACAATAACATTAAAAACTGTGGAAAAAAACCACTACCTACTTACCTTGTACATTAGGTCAATGTTGTCCATTGTTCTTCTCAACCCAGGAAAGTAAGAGACCCCAGTTGAACTACCAATGAAAATACAAGGGGAAAGAAACTGAATTCTTCTGTCTTTCAGGAGGACACCTTAACTGAGAAGCTATTCTGACTGCAAAGCAGAGGAGAAGTTATTTGTTGTTCCTCTTTGGGAGTTTTTATGCTCTCTAGCAAATTGTTTCAGGTCCACCAGTTCAGACAGGGAACAAAGAAGGATATTATCATGGAATCATAGAATACCAGGTTGGAAAGGACCATAGGGATCATCTGGTCCAACCTTTCTAGGCAAGAGCACAGTCTAAACAAGGTGGCCCAGCACCCTGTCCAGCTGAGTCTTGAAAGTGTCCAGTGTAGAGGAGTCAACCACTCCCCTGGGGGGATTATTCCAATGGTTGACTCTTCACATTGTAAATTGTATTACTCTGTAACTTCCAGGGTTGAGAAATCTCAGTCTATGATTTAGCATTAATTTAATATTTTGGGCGTAAAATCCAGAATTAGAAAGCAAAACCCCAGACAATCTCATCCCCTCCTAGCACCCCTCAGCCTGGTGTGGGTATACCTGAACACCAAAGATGGTGTTTCCCAGATAGTTTAGTAATCACTGGAATTGTGTTCCTATTACAGAGCTTTTATTACTCTAAAACCTTGAACTCTTTACTACAGAAATTTACTAAAGAAATTTTCACTGCACAATGAAGCAACTTCAGAAGAGTAGGTAGTCCCTTTCTTTACACTGATTCTCAAGCTTAACTCTTATTTGGTTACCAAAGCAATTTTTGGCAACTAGAGCTTAGAAGATTTGAATCCCCTCGGTCACAAGAAGCAACATTTTGCCAGACAACTATTTCACCCATTAGGCAGTTATAAAAAGGGAGACTAAGCACAGCTGTGTATGAAAGAAACCAACCACACTATATTTTGGTGGAGCCCAATTGTTTAGGCAAATATCAGGAATGCTTTGACAATTCTTACAACAATGAGTTTCTTGGGTGGGATGAACAGGTTGCAGAACCCACTTAAGTTTGTGCCAAGATGACAATGACAATACACTTAGCTCCATCAAGACTCAGAATATCACTTCTGAGTAACTCTAGGAATGCTTGAAAAGTGTTACATTAATAAAAATTGTGGAAATGGGCAGGAGCTGAATCAGGGATTTAGGTCACAATGTTAGACATCGCTATTTCCATTCCAGCTAAACCTTACTTCAGACCTCTAGAACCTTATCTGAGCTTGTCATAAGGCTTATTTTAAATGCTTTACCCTTTCTAATCTGCAAGTTTTGCACTTTGAAATGAACCACTGAATTTACTGAGATATAAATTTGAGATATAAATCCCAGATCTAAACTGTTCTACAAAGTAAATGTAAAATAAACTTTTATTTGTGGCAAAAGTAATAACAAAGTTTAATAAATGCATTGTATAAAATAAGCTGTTCTCTGCCTGGAGGAATAGAAACAAGAATAAACTACTTAAAAAGCCAGTGGCAGATAATTTTTGACAAGTCCTTCTAATTTTAGATTTAAAATACAAGAACAGCATCAATGAAACACAATTTCTCCCTGCTATTTGGAAGGAACTAGAAATAATAAACTCAGGAATTCTGGAATTAATAAGCTCAGGAATTCTGGAATTAATAAAAAAGGAAACTAAATAAAACATTTCACTAATAACGAAGCCAGCTACTTCAATCTCATACAAATATATATTCAAAATTGTATTAAATGTTTTAAAATTTTATAGTAAGATTCTTTCTTCTCAGCCCACAAAGCAAGAAAAGGTGGAATATAAATCTTACCAACAGGCATTGAAAATAGTTAATTTCAGTAAATTTTACTCTGTCAGTTTTACAGTTCATTTTTCATTACTTTAATTATTTTTTTTTAAATTCCTTTTCCTAAATGGAGGCTAGATTCTGCTCATCCAAATTTACCTAAGAGTTATCTTCTGCGACTGCTATTTGACACTGCAACATGCAAATATCAACTTAAGTTTCTTGTAATTGTTTCCACTGTAACACCAATCACTTTTTCGGTTGATTTTAACTACCTTTAGCTGTGTTGTGAATTAAAATGATATTAAAAAAAAGGAAAAAAACACATTTTTTGATTCCAACTAGAACAGTTTTCTGAGCCAATACATGAACTACTAAGGGATACAAATGAATGGAGGACACACAGAGGGACAAAGACAGGTGTTGTGGACTAACATTGACACCAAATACTTCATGGTCAATACACATGGTAAGTTTTTAATTTAGACTTCCTTTATAGTGGATAGATAGAAATAAATTTAGTCTGAAAGTTAGATACTAAACTTTCAGAAACCAGGACTTTTCACAGCTGTTCATTAGAGATATGTAATCATATTCTAGACATTTTAACTGGACCTTTACGGCACAGGGATTGCTGTTCTAAAAATACCTAAATCCATAGAAAAACAGGTTAGAAACAGAAAAGGAACATGCTGAACTAAGTATGAAGAACTGTTCTGAAGCACAGTGATCATTTTCCCATGTACTACTTTCCTAGGACCAGATCTTTTTTAATCATTATTTTCTCTAATAATTGCATAAAAATATTGTAGATTCATCTTCAGAAGTCTGAGGAAAATCAGCTCTTTTAAGCTTGCCCATCAGAAAATGCTTATTTTGTCGAGTCATCTTTTTCCTGCCATATTGCACTGTCATGAATCATATTCCATTAATGTGAATGGTATAGTAATATATGTTAATGTCATTTAGAACACTAATTCTAGTTTTTAAAACATTTGATCTACAGTATGTGGCACAACTTTTTATCTTAATTAGGCAAAGAACTCAGGATGTCTTGGTTTTAAATTTTTTTTCTTCTACTGTAAAATTGAGCTTTAACTTTGCTTTCATATTTTAGAATGCTTTCTACTGCATAGCATATTTTATTTTGACTGATGTGAAGAACTTGATAACCTTTCTATTATGGATATCACATGTTTAAGACATTGTTACACCAGAGTGAATCCAGGGGAGAGACACTAGGAAGGTCTAGGGATAGAGCACTTGTCCTTTGAGAAGAGACTGAGGCACCAGGATTTTTTTAGCCTGGAGAAGAAGCTGTGTAGGACCTAACAGCAGCACCCATTACTATGGGGAAGTCAGCAAGGACACAGAGCCAGGCTCTTTACAGCAGTGAGTGGCTGGAGGACCAGAGGACATACACATGAATTAAACAGAGCAAGTTCAGATAAAAGAACCCTTTTTTTTTCCTGTGTGGACAATCAAATAATGGGACAGATTGCCCAGGCAAGATGTACTGGTTTGGTACTCAGAGATTTTCAAGACCCAACTGGACACAGCCTTGCGCATCCGTGTCTTACCTCAGACCTGGCCCTACGTTGAGCAGGAGGTTGGACTAAAGCCTTCCCAAGGTCCTTCCCACCTGAATTATCTTACATCTCTATGAGCATATAGTTAACTTAATAGGTATGAAAAACATACTGTTACTGTTTCTTCTAACTTGTGAACAGAATGACCTGAAAACATGGGAACCTCCACAGTCTCCTCATGGGTAAATAATGTCTTTTATTTACCTTGTTATTAATTTCTCTTAATTCAAAGATTAGTACTTCTTCTTTCAAAATGACAGTATTTATAATTACATTTATTACATATATAAAATACTTTAATGTATTTAAAACATACACAGAATTAAATCTAGCAATATAGAATGCATGAGTAAATAAATGTAATTAAAATCCCTGTACAGTTTTTTTTCCCCTCTCCTCACTTTTTGTTGTAATACATGTTCAGATCTGACCCACTTCTGGGTTTATACTCTTACTTTCTATGCTGTTCAAAAATCCAATAAAATAAGCAGCATTATATTTTAATAATAATGGTTCCTCTGAAGCCTTAAGCTCTGCAGAAAATGTACCACTGGGAAACGGGTGTCCTTAGTACCCAGTGTTGCATGAATTCAAAGCAAAGAGGTCACCCTTGCTCCAAAGGATTTCTTTCTAAATACATCACAGCAGACAAGAGTCACACACAGATAGAAAAAGAGGAATGATAGGGATATTGCACTGTTCAGTTTCACCAGCAGTGACCTCGTGAGCCTACTTATTTTTAAGTTTTTTGGGAAATCTGAGTTTTATGTCTCTAAGGGAAGAGTATGGGTTGGGTTGGATTCTCTGATTTTTTTTTTTTTTCTCCAGAGAACATATGTTTAAATGGAATTTCCTGTAATTCAATTTGTGCCCATAGTCTCTTGTCCTCTTACTGGATACCTCTGAGAACATCCTGTCTCTGTCTTCTTTACACCCTCCTGCCAGGTATTTATAGGTGTTGCTAAGGTCCACTGAGCCTTTTCTCCTCCAGGCTGAACAGATCCCTGCAGTGGGTCAGACTTCTCATACACAGCTTCTACATTCCATGTAAGTGGCAGTTCACAACTCACTCAGACTCATCCATGAGTCATGTACAAGACATAGACATGACAAGAAATCTGCAGTAGCATCTGTGAAACTATGCAAATTCTAAGCAGAAATTGGCAGTGTTATAGCTTGAGTTAGAGGCAGAATGCTACCTCTGAATTTATGAAACGTAAGGTGGAGGGGAGGAGGTAGAAGAGTCAGGATTACAGTTGAGCCTGAGAAGAAGGGGACATGTGGCAAAAATGGTTTTAGTTTTGTTTTTATTTCTCACTATCCTAATCTGTTATTAATTGACAATAGATTAAATTAATTTCTCCAAGTCAAGTCTGTTTTGCCCATGATGGTAATTGGTGAGTGATCTCCCCGCCCCTATCTCAGCCTAGGAACTTTTCCATCTTATTTTCTCCCCCATCCTGCTAAGAAGGGAGAGTGAGAGAGCAGCTTGGTGGGCACCTGGTGGCCAGCCAAGGTCAACCTACCACACAAACTGACTAGGATTTTTACTTACAAGAAAGGCTGAGATTCATTTTAGAGAGAAGTAACCTGAGCTAGAGTAAAGACATGCACTTCTGAGAGGGCAACGAGTATAGCTTTGTTCATGTAAAGTTAAGTTGAGGAACAAGAAAAGAAGTACAAGAAGGAAAGAATCCTGAGAAACCCCAGCAGAAAGCTGAAAGAAGTGACTAAGTTTCCCTAAAGGGAAGGAGAAATTTGATGTAGCTGACAGTCAGAGTGCATTGTATCTTCAAAAGCAATTAATCCAAATAAACCAAATATTTCAGAAAAACATCTGCGTGCCAGATTTCTGAGGCCCGTTTGAGAATTTTGTAGCCTGCCAAAATTAACTTCAGAGGCTAATAGCATCAAGGCCCAGGACAAATGAGAAACCTCCAACAGATTTTATTTTACATTTACAGAGAAGCAGAGAGAGAACCTGTGATTTGAGGAAAACAAGTATTTGCTTAAGATCTTCATAGAAAATAATGTCTGTAGTTGAATAAAAAGGTACTTGAAGATGTGATCCAAAGCTGAATTAAACATTAACTTCCTTTTAAAATACACGTTAAAAAAAGTATCTTCTTATATGACTTTGAATTTCCTGCTTCAAAGAAAACAGAATTAGAAATTCCCTATGTATATATTTAATTTACCTAAAATGATGAGACTCAAAATGTGTGCTTTATGTATGAGACTCCCAACACAGGGCTTTACTTAAGCATAATTCTTTACTATCAGTAAGCTACAATAGTAGTTATTTTTACAGTTGTCTACACTGAAGTTTCAGTCCCAGCAATTTCTCCATATCTAAATTCACAGCATCTTGTGTCTTCAGTAACGTCTGCAAAGTTAAATAAAATAAATAATTAGAGAGAAATTTCTACAAATATTTGGTCTAAGTTTCATTTAATTTATCTTTGTTCTCCTTTCATGAATATTTCAGTGACTTTGTTTAGAGGAACAACTATTCTCGAGGAGCACATTTCACAGTATTTGTACTAGACATGTTTGTGTACTTATTTAAAAAAAACTCATTCCATATGGCTCATAGAAGCAGCAACAGCTAAGCTATAATTACAGTCAAAATGCAAATCCAATCAAAATTATTTTTAAAAGATGTTTATTTAATATCCCTTTATTTATAATTTTGCACTAATTTTTAATTATGATATTATCGTTGCTCATTTTATCTATGAAGTTATTTAGTTGAATTTAAGGTATGTTGGAATTTTTTTAGACAACTGCACAACTTTCCCTAGACAATTTTTTCTAAAGAACAGGGAATTCAATTAGACAGCTTCTCATTTAGACAAGCAAGACATGTAGAGCTTAATATTCACATCTCAGCAAGCAGTAGAAATGGTGCCAGTGAAATCAGATGGGTTAATGATAAGCTTCAATACATGAATGAGTGGAAGTTTAAGAGTATCTGTATTGTATGTAACACCATTTGGTTATGAAATAACAAAGCTTAAACTGATTAGCTAACTTATAGTACATACTTTGGTTATTTCTCTTACATCTGTTCTGTAGACTGACTTTTATTTCTATGTCTTAATTTGGTGCTGTTAGTCGGCTTGAGTAAAAATTAATAGAAACTAATAGTTTGATTCTAAAATACAGTATGTATGTGATATGATCATAGTTTCCATTATTTTAAGGGCAGGGAGGAAAAATGGAAAGAAAAAAAAAAAAGGAATGAACTTTTTGTAAAGATAATTTTTTCAGAAGTCTACATTTAAAAATAGCAAGAAAAACATTCACTGCCTTCTTTTTATTTTAAATTGCAGGATCAGCTCTGTTACTATCACACCCTGTCAGTCTACTTATCCTTCAGTAGGGATAGGAAAAGCCCTTATGGGAGTGGACATTAGATTAGAGAGGGAACGCATATGGTGAAGAAGCTGTCGAACACCAGCATATAGGGAATAAATAAATCCTTAATGAACCAAATCTGCCATCTCTAATTACTGCTCTCTGTTTCTTGACCTTCTGTCTTTGCAGGCTCCCATGAGATCAGGTTCTTACATGAAAAGAGAGGACAACAGATAACTCCAATTCCTGATTGTGAAATATATTTGTGAGTTTGTTTACTAAACAGAGCAGCTAAGAATAGCTTGAACCTTTAAAACTCAAAAAGTTTCACTGACCTAAAACTGGTCTGTTTTCTACCATGGACTATCAAGAACTGCTCAGGTGCCACATACGTAGATGGATGCAACAACGCTGCCGCAGTATGGTTACCTAGAGCTGTTGTAAGAAAGGTCCATAAAGGTTGTGTGGTAACCTTCCTCTCCTTGTAGTTAACTAGGGGGAGAAGATCCTTGTGATTATAGTATAGGAGTAGGGTTAAAAAATACAAATGCCCTAAAAGATACTGCTACAAAATTCTCATGACATGTCCATGTCTTGTACATGGCCACATAGGCCGCAAGCAAGCTGTGAACTGCCATTGATATAGAGTTTGCAGACTTCATTCAGGAGAGTTTCTTTAACCTGCTTAGTGTATGAGAAGCCCCATCTACTTAAAATTACAGGCAAAACCCCTCTCTAAGGGCTTAAACCCATATAACTACTTGTGTCAAACATGGCTTCTTTGCTATTTTGACTACAAAAAGCAAAAAGAAGCCAACAAGAAAGAATCCCTGCTCTTAAACCTCCTGAAAAATCTATTAGTGCAAGAGTCTTAATAAAAAAAAAAAAATTCCAGTAAGAGAGGAATTTAAGTACCTATCTTCTTCCTCAGTATTACCCTTCTGATGCTCTACTCTCAGGAGGCTGCCTGACCACCACAGCACCACCAAGACAGAGCTGCTGAAGCCACATCATTGTCAAGTTATTAATGAAAAAATAACAGTCACAAAAAATGAGGAACAGAGGAAGTTTTTTACAGCTCATATTCAGTATTAAGGGGAACTCAGGATACTGAGGTGATCTGAAGGGCAGCGAGGTAGTTTGTTTTGCAGAACCGTTTCTCTAAAATACATAAATAATTCATTAAAAAGGGACTGGTGTTGAGTAAAGAGATGAATTTTGGGGGTTTATTTATGTATACATAGGATATGTTTCAGACATTCAGTCACATTTTCTCAAGTACGTGGTTGAAGCCTGGAATATGCAGACTTTTAGGTAGATACAGCCCTCCTAGGCCTTTTAGATTTAAAGATGCTTAAGCTTCCCTTGCAGTTAACATGATGGTTGTCCTCATCTTTGTTTCTAGGTACCTCACTCAATTCACTTTGCATGAGGAAATCCAGTTGAAGCTGAAGTTTTCAGGAAATGTTTGGACCAACTGTTTTTATGCATAGATACAAAGATTACTTGAATAAAGGAGGTAAAGGAGACTGGAAATGTACAAAACACCTTAGAATAATAATGAGACAAGAACTGAAATTTCTACAAAAAAAAAAATTTTAAACTGTAAGTTATGTCAGTAAACACTGACATAACTGCGTATGTATTCCAAGTGAAACTAGAAAATTTGGAGAAAAACATTGTGTATCAGAAAAATATGGATTAATGTGTAAATACCTAATTAAAACAAATATTACCTTCATTGTATAGAATTTGACTTCCATTATGGCAGATCTATACATACATATATAAGACAAGAAAGCTTTCTTTTTCTTTATTAAATCTTCTCAGTTGTTTGGAGAATTGTTACCAATGACAAAGATTCTGAAGCATTTATATATTGTTATAGCCAAACTGATACTGTCACATTGGTGATAATACTGTATTGTACTTTTATTCAGAAGGACAGAACGTAGGGTGCCATAAGTGCCATTGTTAAAGTTTATTTTCTAAAAAATAATTTTAAGGTAATGACCATGGTCTTGTATATTTTTGCATATATATATATAATTGCATAAATTGTTTAGCCTATGTCCATCTTATTGAGGCTTCATTATGTCTCTGAACCAGTTGAACCTTGTGTAGGAACCATTTCTGTCCATATGTTTGCATATGGCTGAACTCACCATTGACATTCAATGATTATAATAAGCTGTCAGAAACTGTTTAGATAGGAAGGATATGACTGATTATCCTCCTTTGCATCTTTTCATTACAGGCTGTTGGTGAGGAAAGGAAAGATGACTGCTTGCTTTGCTGTCCAACTGATTTGCTCTAGGGTGCACTGAGAAACAGCTCAAAACGTCTTCGTAGTGCAGACAAAATTTGATTTTCAAAAGACAGCAAAATTATTTTAAACAGAATCTGTAGTCTATTAGTATTTTGGAAGGTTGATGACAGCAGGGAGAGATTTGGCAAGGTCTAGAGCTGTGTTTTAGCAGGTCATGAATGAGAAAGGGAGTCTGAAAAACTTAGAAGTGCTTCCAGGGAATTAAGGTGAAACTAGAGAGCTAGGAATGATTAACACAGCTTCCAGAGATCTGGCAGAAATCTCTCTTACTCCCCTTCTTTAGTCTTCTTCACATCTTTTTACTCCCACATTCTTCCTTCTTTCCTGGGGATATGAGGCACAGCTACTATCTTCTCCTGTTCCACCTCCTTGTTTGGCAGATGATCCCCATACATGTCACAGACAACCCTTTCCCTCATAATTCCTACCTCATTTCCCCATGAGCTCGTTTCACCCCATTTCCCTATGAGCTACCTTCACTCACTATGTCTGCTTCCTCTGCAGCAGCCCCAGCACACTCTCCTCTGTGGTCATAAGGCAAGGAAAGGGAAGAACATAGCATGACTACAGTAAAGCCTAGGCTCTACTGTAGAAAGAGCTATGGAGAGCAAAGCTTTCTCTGCCTCTTGCTAAGGCTTGGAGAAATGGAGGAGATGTAATAAGTCATTCCACATGGCCTCAATTCTCCCTTAAAGTGAAANTGGTCATGTAGTTAGTCTATCTCATAGGGAACAGCAAAAACAAGCAGTTTGCTGTCCTGTGTGACCATAGCTCTCCTACCTTTTAGAACTGCCCTTTTTGCAAATGCTTTTATGACATGTAATAGAGAGTTTTTCTGTTAGACATGCATGAAAAATCGTGGTGTTGTGATACAAGGAAATTACTAAATCTGGTTGGAATACATTAAAATTTGCTATACTTGTTCTGTTTCACTTCTACAGTGCTTTGCAGTACTTGTGAAGAAAGGTTGAATTTTGCAAGTAGTCAGTGCCATTTAATTAAGATTGCAAAGAAGTAAGTGAAATGAGAATTAGACACCGAAGATACTGGGTTGCTTAATCAGTAGTCCAGCAGTTTTGTCGCTTGAGTACTATAAAGGTAAAAAGCATCTGCCTCAGTGTCATTACTAACCTACGGGTCACTCCTTTCTCCCTCCATACATGTTTTTTGTGCTGTGTCTGCACTGGGAAAGCATAATTTCACTGGCATTATGCTTACTTTTTAATGGATTTCTGACTAATAACAATTGTCTGTCTACAGAAGCGTAAAAACAATGCTTATAATTAGGCTTTCCTAATATTTTTCATCATTAAAGATACCACCAAGTACTGTAGACAATAGAAGCTTAAGAGGGGAGTTTACCAGAAGGAAATCCATGCAAGAGTATTCATTACAAAGTCACCACCTCTGTGAACTGCGAATTGTTGAAATGCAAGCAGATATTTAAGCAAAGTACAGCTGCATTTTTACTCATTATTAATTTTTTTCCTTTATATCTGTCTTGGCCACTGTAAGATAATAGTTTAGATAGACCTTCCTCCTAACACAGTAGGGTTGTTGGTTTTATGTTATGTCTTTATTTTAGGGGTGGTTTTTGCATGCATATGTGCTTGCTTTTGCAGGAAGGAGGGATAGAGCCAGCATCTGTTGTGTTTACAGCAAGTCTCTAAAGCTTTGTATCCCCTGGGATAAAGAAGTACTTTTTCTTTGTCACCTGTTAGTATAATGAGGCTTAGCCATGTAAGAAACTATTTACAATTCTTTTTTTTTACCTTGTCTTTATTGCTTATATCAATGTTTTGCTTTTATTTCCATAAAATAAAATTATCCAATAGCAGTCCGAAAAAATGAAAAGCTAGGGCATTCCAGATTTACAATAACTTGTGTAACCTTAATTAGGCTGCATTGTACCCTTCATTTTCTTTGCCTCTAGTTATATAAGATATAATTTCTTTCCTACATCCTTTTTTGTCACATAATACAATGTCTGTTTTTCCAGTCAGTTGCAGATGTGTCATTTCTAATGCCTCAGTACCTAAGTAGCTATGTATATAAGCAAAATTTGGGTGATTTGTGGCACTGTAGGCAGAAGGCTACCTGTTGGAAGCTTCCCTCCATGAACAGTGGAGAGAAAAGATCCTCCAGGATGCCTTGCTAGCTCAGAGTCTGGCACATTTGCTAAAGGTAATCCAGGAAGATACATTTGACTCACTCCATTTTAGACATGTGACCAAGACACCTAAGTTAATTGTCATGACTTTCTTGGTTCCCTTTGTAGTCAGTGACTATACAGGAGTAAAGTCTTCTCATTAAAGACTCCAGAATTAGATGTGTCTGAATTTCTATTTGCACTTGAGCACATACTGAAAAATTAGTGAATGTAAATCCTTCTACCCAGCCTTTACTTGACTGTATACTGAACTGCAGACTGTATACTAAAACCACAGCATATAATCTCCTATTTTTTTTCCCTCCATGGGGTATGTACTGAAATTACAGGTCAAAATTAATCATGAGGTTCATGACTATAAAAATAAAATGTCTGTTATGATGTCTCAGAAATATGTGAAGATTTAGATGTATGAATAAGAAACTGAGAAAAAGAGAAACAACCACTTCCCACCTGGAAATTAGTATCATTGCTAGATCAGCAGGTAAAGACACGAAAACCTAACTACTAGTAAAAGTAATCTTTCCTCGGAAATTGTGTGAGTTCCTTAATATTTACATGATATGTACATTTATAAACACACAGTTTTGGTTGGACCCAACCAGTGACAAGTACATACTTTAGTGTCTGGAGAACAAAAGTGTAACAGTCAGTCAGTTGGAACTCATATTCTAACATTTGCTTAAGTTTAGTGGATATGAAGTACATATTAGACCTTTTCATGCTTCTCATCGGGAAGGACAGTATTTCTTATAGGTATGACACATTCCTATCCCTGTGCACATTTGTTAACATTTGCAAACATATTCCCAGCACAATGCTACAACAAACACACAGAGTGATGATTCATGCCCCTCTCTTCATATCCCTGAAATTTACTCCTGCCAGCTTCTCTGTTTAGCCACAGTAATCTACTGCATGACAGGCTGGGTCAGATGGGGTGGTGGCATTGTTCCACTAGCTTTAACTTATCTCAGCTAATATCCTTTCCAAAAGTGCTCAATTAGTTCTTGGAAGCTCAGAGTTTCCAAATACACTTTGTCTAGATGTACATTTTTGTATTCGTCTTTAGGTATTAGCTTTTAATTCAGGAAAATATAACAGTATGGAATTATGCTACATGACAATATGTAAAAAATTAATTAAAAAATCAGTATTTCTGAAGGAGGAGTGCAGTAGTGTGAATGTATATGAGACCATTGGATTTAGTTCACAGAATCACAGAATGGTTGAGGTTGGAAGTGACTTCTGGAGGTCATCTGGTCCAAACCCCCTGCTTAAGCAGAGACATTTAAAACCAGTTGCCAAGGACCATGTCCAGACAACTTTTTAATATCTCCAAGGACAGAGACTCCACAGCCTCCTTGGGAAATCGGTTGCAGTGCTCAGTAACATTCACAATAAAAAAAACTTTCCTAATGTTCAGAGGGAGCAGCCCAGAACGCGACATAGGACTCCAGGTGTGGCCTCACCAGTGCTGAGCAGAGGGGAAGGATCACCTCCCTTGACTTGCTGGTCAGATTCCTTCTAATACAGCACAGATACCATAAGCATTCTTTGTCACAAGGGCAAATTGTTGTCTCATGGTCAACCTGCCAGTCAGCCCCCAGCATATACTTATGCAATTGCTGTTAAATTTTAGTTGCTAAAAACAAATACATATCTTCTGAAACATTCCCCAGCTGTTTACAGAAAATTCATCAGTGCTATTACACATTAACTTTTAAAATCTTTTCGAAACACATGCAATTGTAAGATGCCATTATTTTAGTACAGCCACTGGTATGATAAATATCATACAGAAATTAAATACCCTCCCTAAATTCACCATAAAACTTTTACATGAAGTTCCAGTGTTTTATCTTTCCATATATGAGGTACTATGCAGAGAAAAGCAAATTAATTTTAATACTTACTATCTGTAGATCTTACTATGTAGAATCTTTCATGCATTGTGCATCTAGGGTAGCAATGTTACAGACATTTGAAGCACTTAGAGAGAAGGTGTGTTCCTTGCTGGAGGCAGATCCTTTATATACTTTTAAAAGAAATGGTTTATACCTTAAATCTTGTCCATTTTGGGGGGGCTGAGATCCTTCCTCTGACATTTTTTTTTTCCTTTTCTTTCATTATTATTAGTCTGTTCAGAATGCATAAGCTGAGCTCATTAACTAGTGCTGACTAGTAAACATAGCTTTTGCTGATCCTGACATCTGCGTTTTGCTCAACAGAAGTACTTTTCTTTTGTGAATCTAGAGAATGAAATTCCAATCTAATTATCTAGACTCTCTTTGCAGTGGAGAAACAAAGAGATTTCTATGGTGTGATTTAGCCATTTAAATGTAGAAGCCAAAAGTATTCCTGAGCTCACCAAAACAGGAGCCTGAAGTGACTACTGCACTTCTAAGTGTTTAGATTGTAGATACTAAAAAGTTAGGTAGTGTGAATTGCACTCTCCACCAGAGAATATGAGACTCAGTTGTTAATAGCACAATCATATCATTAAACCTAATTTTTATATTTGTGGGACTTCATAAATATACACCTGGACCTTCAATCTTACAATGTGTCTACATTGGTGAAAATTTGTCAAGAACAGCAGGCTTTTGGGTCTACAGTTGGCAGAAAGTTAGAGAAAAAATTCTATGAAATGTAGTACTAAGAAGTTGCTAAAATAAGTCTAAATAACCTGGAGAAAAGAAAAAATATAATTGTTTCATTAAAAGAATCCACTGATGGGAAGTAACAGTTTGCTTGCTCAAGCAGGATCAGGTTTTCTTCATCTTCTCTTGCATTTGTACTTTCAGATATTCTGATTAGACTCCTGAAATGGCACTTGAAAGCCTCCCTCTGTCCCTCAGCTCTAGGCCTGTTGCTGCTCCCACCAGCTGTGCAGTAAAGAACAGATTAAAACGTAGAAAGTGCTCATAATAGCAGAGAACAGGCTGTTCTTCCCTCCAGGAGCAGCTTGGCTGTAGAGATGAATATATTATTCTAGAAGAGAAAGAATGGTATTCTATGCTAGTCTGTCCTTTCCATTGAACAGGAGCCAGTAACTATAGTCTTAAAAGCTTTGTGCAAGGCTCGTAACCATGTATCACAAGGTCCATACAGCAGTCGGTTAATGAGAATACTTTAGCCTAAGTGGGAGCTGGTGTATCTGGATGAGGATGAGCTTGACTGTTCCATCATTATTTACATGGCTGTCCACACAGAAAATAAATAACACTGTCTAAAAATAAAACATGCATAAACCAGGTAGAATTCTGGCTTCCAAGTCTCGATGCCTTTTCTGCATTGGCAAAAAGAGGCCAAAAGAGATCCCACAGAGCAGATGGACTTTTTCATATTAGACAGGGATGGTAGGATGATATTGAATTAGCATAGACAAATTAGCATAGTGACCTGATCAGGAGAAAGCCACAGTACATTCTGTGCATCCCTGAGAGAGGAATCTGTTTGTGGAACACATTTGTTCCCTGATCCACTCAGCTGAATTCAGTGTCAACTCAGTTGGGCTGAAAACCTGGAACCCTGTGAAGTCCCTCTTCTTAACAATTGTCTGACTTGGGTGATTTTTTTTGTTGTTGTTGTTGTTTAAATTGAAACATTACAATCCATTACAAGAACGCAAGTTAAGTTTCTTTGGTTTTTGGTTTGGTTTGGTTGCTTTTCTAAACAAAGAAATAAAAAAGTACAAATACGGAAGGATTTCCATGTTGCAGATTTTTTCTTCGAACAAAAAACCTGGGGTTATCCTGCAAAGAAAATGTTCTGCAAAATTACATTTTAATATGCTTGTTGCTAGAGCCTTACACATTCTGCTTGTGTAAATCATGTTTTGTCCCTGAGGAATGTTCATGTGCCTGCATAATTCTGCATATATGTCCCTGGTATTTTTCAGCTCAGGGCTTCAGAGTTTTAGACAGAAGCTTACTTTTTCTTCCTTTTCCTTTTTTCCCCCCACTTCGTTCCCAGACTTCATGACATAAAGAAGTGGAATTTCCAAGTGTCTTGTATTTCCTTGGGTTTTCTTCCATGAAAATGAGTGCTTAATTTTAAAATTCTTGAAAAAAGCAAACTTTCCAACATCACAAATATTTTAATATTTGATTTAGGAGAATCTATCTCTAGATATGCAAATATTTTGAAAATTAAATTTCTTCATCTATTAATTATATATACATATATATGTAAATATGTATGTAATACAAAACAAAACAGCCACATGTTATTTTATCCCTGTGCCTGCCATAATGTCTCAGTATAGTTCTTGACATGGAACTTATTTTGATTTTTTTGCACTAGCCTGTTGCTGTACATTCTTCATAGTCCTATTCCAGTATGAGCCACTGGGAACTCATATAAAGCTGGACAGAATGTTTACATGTTCGACCTGATTGCCTTTATGGAAACTTGGTGGGATGAATCCCACGACTGGAATGTAGCTACTGATGGCTACAGGCTGTTCAGAAGGGACAGGCGAGCAAGGAGCGGCGGAGGCGTTGTACATCAAGAAATCCTTACAGTGTGAAGAGCTGTCCCTGAAGAATAGCCACAAGCAGGTCAAAAGCTTATGGGTAAGGAGCAGAGAGAGAGGCAACAAAGGGAACCTGGTGGTTGGTATCTACTACAGGTCACCAGATCAAGAGGAGCCAACTGACAAAGCGTTCTTCCTCCAACTCCAAGAGGCTTCGCACTCGTAGGTTCTTGTCCTACTGGGGGACTTCAACCACCCTGACATCTACTGGAAAACCAACGTGGCAAGCTGTAGGCAATCCAGCAGGTTCCTCAAATGCATTGAGGACAACTTCTTAAGCCAGGTAATAGACACCCCTACCCAAGGGGATGCGATACTGGACCTGGCGGTCACCAATGCAAGTGAGCTTGTCAGAGATGTCAAGATGGGAGGCAGCCTGGGCTGCAGTGACCACGCGCTGGTGGAGCTCACACTCCTGAGGGAAAAGGGAACAACGAAGAGTATAGTTCCCTGAATGGGAATAACAAAGAGTATAGTCAGGACCCTGAATTTTAGGAAAGCACACTTCCAGCTCTTCAAGGAGATAGTCAGAAGGACTCCCTGGGAAACAGTCCTCAGGGACAGGGGAACAGAACAGAGCTGGCAGATCTTTAAGGAAGTGATCCACAGAGCACAAGAGCTCTCGATCC